>CACRXP010000923.1:39675-119884 GCA_902702965.1 Spirometra erinaceieuropaei | reverse complement strand
ACAAGCTTTTGGCTTTTTGATTGTAGTCTGTCCTGTCCCTACGCGGAAAGTATGCAATAATTAGTATATAAACCCTAAACACAATTTAACAACAAGTTTGGCCCAATATTATTTGAGGATTCAATACAAATTTGTCTACCAAATTTGTTTAAAGCGAAATATTTTTTGCCTATCCTTTCCGCAATATATATTTGAATATATATTCTGGCGTTAAAAGTCAATGGGAAAACAGTGCTACTTAACCATTTTTATCGAGTGTAATTTTCGCAGCTGCACGAAAAACGGTACATTCAATAGTTGGGTTCCCACTGACTGAAATGGCCTGGGGTAAGGCTTATCAATAATCCGTAAGTAATCCTTTCGAAACAGAGATGCATATCGAGATTCCGGCTACTTCATGTAGCTTTTTTCGTTCAGCTGCATAGTCCGTAGTTTTCTTAGTTTAAAATATGACATAATCGCACTCTGCTGGCCACACTACTAAAAACTATGTAAACTGCGTACGTAACCAGGACACGGCCTTCGCACATCCTACATACAGTAAATGAATTGTTAACCGAAATTCTGAAATTTATTTCCGACTCGAGAAGATTACTTAAGTTGGGTTGTTAGTTTAATGACCGTGCGGCATAATCTCATAACAATTCTGTTATTTCAAGATGCCGGCTTTTGGAAGAACTTCTTTCCGGCTGCTTACAAAGACTACACTCAGTTAAAAATGACTACTTGTGCAGTATGTATTTTTCCCATTGATTTTCGATGACTTTATAAATTCAAATATATTTCACAGAAAACATGCATATAAATACTCATCGTATTAATCATTTTGCAGGAACGTAGGTCTACTTTAAATTGTTTACTTGAAGGAAGTGTAAAATTTTTAGATACATTTTTGCATTCCCGAATAATTGTGAACCCGACATGCGGTAACACTTACATTCAGGGGTTTCCAAACTGCAAGTTATACAGTTTCCGTGCACTGAAATTTATACAATTCTGTTCGGTATTAAGAAAAGACCCTATGAGGTTCATAAATTTATCAGAGGACTCGAGTCATATAGTAAACTTTACCAACAACACTAATGAATTCAAAGGCACGATGCTTTATGAACGAGCATTTTACGGCCATAAAAATCTCATAATTAGAAACTTTCAAAACAGAATTACACTCTTTCTTCAAGAATTGAGTTTGAAGAAGTCGCAAGTTTTTACCAAAAGACCAAAAATGAATACGTCATGCATTTTTTCGACGAGATATATTCAAACTTATAAAAACATTGTAAATCAATGAAAATAATTCATGCTATTCGAGTAGTCGTCTTTGAAAGACTGTAGCGTTTGTAGACAACCCGATAGACCTTCATTTAAAAGCCGGCATTTTAAGCTAACTGCATTTTTATAGGACTATGATGTATGGTGATTAATATTAAAACCTTTTTAAGTCGAAAAGGCATCTCAGAATTTTGGTCAACGTTTCATGATTTAGTACATCTACCGTAAACCGTGGTAGATAACTACGCGGCGAGAATCACGTAAAGAAACACACTAGACTAAATTTTAATATAAATGCGATTTTTTAAGCTTCAGCGGAACGCCCGCATCTTTCCGAGTCTAATTCAGCAATTTGAGAACCCTTTCAAGGGGTTTCTCGATGAGTCTTCTCTCTTTGTTGACGACTCAGAGATCAAATTCCTCCAAAAATGTGGTAGAAATCTTTTTGCATAATCACATCAACAATTCCCCGTCTACGTTATTTCAGATGGACGAGGCAGGCCACGAAGATGTTTTTGTCTGTGCTTCCGTTTGTCCAGAATTGCATCCATTAAAAAGTCGTGCAGATAGGAGAGATAATGTGGTGGTTTGTGGGGGGGGGCGGCATGATGCAGAACTGGAAGGCCTCACCCCCTCGCTCCCCCCTCCCTTCCAGTAACGCAGGTGGCCTCGTGCAAAATGCTGAGAAACACATATATTTCCGTGTTCAAACACCAACCCTAGACTTAGCCATAACCAAAACCTTAACATTAGTCCTGACCTTCCTGGAAGTTTGTGCAAGGACCCTGAAATGGGAGGAAGCTCCTATTTTCGTGTCTGGATGAGGGCGCTGCCAAAAATCTGGCCGTCCAATGACGGGCCACATTTCAACAATCCATAATTCTGCGGCACGGCTCGGCAACACTCCGAGCGGTGGGCAGTCTCTGGAAACTTTTGTGTAAACACTCCAGTGCACCTCTCCCAAACTCACAAGTTATCGCATGACATTTTTCAAAGATTACTTAGGTAATCAGTAGTATCAGCTACACATGGAATCCTACTTCATCATACTCTCAACATAGATAGAAGTTGGAAGTCGTGACGGCCTTTTGGGGTGATGCAGTCACGAAGGTCTCCGCAAAATGGCAAGATTCAAGACTCTGTGGATAGCGTTTCTGCGGATATTGCACTCATCAGTTTCTGAGTTAGCAAATTCATCCACGTGATTGAAGAAACTCGAAACGGGCCAGTCAGAACACGACAGTTTTATCCGGCATGGCTCGTGCTTTAGATTTGGTCAGCACTTTTGTCGCAATCATGAGGAGGAAAAGTGGATTTTAGAAGGTTACTCAAGTTATGAAAGGTCTCGAAATTTATGAATAACAGCCAATTACTCGCAAACCTACACTAATGTGTGTATCCAATATCTATGTTAAGTTGGAACAACTTTGAAAAAAATTATAAACATAACGAAAATATTAAAGGCAGTGTTGTTTCGCTTTGAAATGCCGATTTTTAGAAAATAACAAAATCCTGAAAACGTCAAAAATGATTGTAATTTGGTAAAGCTTGTCTTAGATGTACAGAATGTATCTGCATGCAAAAAACACAAGTAAGCAAAAGTAGAATACCATTTACAGATAGCGTCTTAGTGAAGTTAACATCTAGGCATCCTTTACGAATTAGTGTAATCTCAGGTGTGGCTGTTTGCAAACAGCCAACAGCCTGAGCAAAGATTCCAAAGCCTTTTTCCGATGATTTGTAATATTCTTGACTTCGTTTGTTGATTAAGACGCGGTTCAATAAGAGAAACAGGATTTTGCTTGATTTCGCCGACATGGACGTCGTTGGAACAAACTTTTTCATAAAATCACATGCTGCCTGGTTGATAAGTGACTGATAAATTTAAATAGAATTGAGATGCGTGATCGTAAACAAATTATTTTGTGTTCATAAAGAGAACTTTTATCTCGTTAAATCAATTTGTAGTTTATGTTTCTTCTGGGTTTCGCTACATTTCAAATCGGCCTCGAAAGTTCGCTGAATACTTAATGATTTTCAGTGGTTTCCCCTATCGCCATAAATACAGCTTCTGCACCATGTGTCTATTAAAAACTTTAAATACTTTTAAGGTCATTTATCGAAGTAGCGAATGTTCGGACGTTCTTTTTCGTGTAGAACGTCTTTTGCGTCACAGAATGAATAGAATTGACGTCCACAAAGAAATTTAGCCCAGTTATGCCTTCAACCAATTAGAAAGCGTTTTATTATAGGTTATCTATTTAAGGGGTGCTTCAATACTGCACTCTGTCGACGGGTGTCTGTGTGCTTCGTATTTTTTGCGCGGTAAGGCTAAGAAAAACTGGACATTTTGGCCATTTCTTTTACCTTCCTAAACAGTGATCATATTCTTATACCGTAAACACAAGAGCATGCCTTCCTCATCATATTGTTGCCGCTTGTTCTGTTTTTGCTCGCTTTTAAACTCCACTTTACGGTTATGAGTGCATGGGAAAATGTTTATATAAATACTGATATTCTTCTGGAACTTTTAATGGTTTGTTCGTTTCATTTTTGAATCAGGTATGTGCAGAAGCTAGACTGAACTAAAAGTAATGTTTCCTATGTTCCAAACTGGAAATGACTATTCAGCGGTGGTCATTTCTGCGACAACAAGCAGAATTTTCCAAACGGCAGAACAATGTCAGCCCATTTAAATTAATGATTGCCTGTGGACGTTATTACTGCACTTCAGGATATCAAATCGCAGAGGGCTGCCAATCTGACTTCTACAAATCGATAAAACCTGTGTGTAAGCAAACTTATTCTCATGGCTAGCATCGGAGATAAAATCAATTTTCAAGTCTGGCAACCTCTGTTCAGTCAAAATCTCGAGAGTAGCTTACTCTCCTTTCAATGAGAAACAAACTTAAATGCGCCTCCAACGTCTACGACAAGTAATAGTATAGGAAATCGCCCAAATATGCAGCAGCGTCCATTTTCTCTCAAATTTATGAACATTTTGTTTGATAAAATTACGTAAATACAATTTCGTCACAAAGAGGACATTTCCTTGAAGAGACTAAATGAGCCAGCAAAATGCCAACGTTTAAGGTGTCAGAAAATTCTCACATCAGTTTCCGTCATCAGATTACACAGCATAGATCACGAACTGGCATCAAAAGGGCAGGAAAAACGCTGTACTGTCATCCTGCTAGAATGGTTACCGCTGAACACAAGTGATTGGGCTCAATCTGCCAAACAGCGGAAGCCGTTCTGTCAAAAACAACTCCGCAACGGATCAGTCTGCATTCTGGCGTTGGTTTTACGTCTAATTTAGTCGAAAAGTAAACCAGGACTTTCCAACAGTGTGTGTAACATCGCAGGGTTCTTTAAAAAACCTCCTTCCATGAAGCTAGCCGAACGTTCTAAAGGGTATATTGACTGGAGACTAAAGCACTATAGGCAATCTAAGATAGGAATGCGATAGATGAACGCAGAAGAGATCTAGTAGGCCTTTCCATGGGTATCGTTCCAACTTTTGGGAGCAGCAGAAGAAGTGCATTCATCACTATTCAAAACGAAACTTGCTGGTAATCCTTCCATAATAATGATCAGGATCTTAAAAGTATGATACTTTAACTTATTACGCAGTAAACGCTCGATTGTAAGTAGAACTTGGCCTCGAACATACTCAGTGACTTATTTCGGCCGTAAACGTTAACTAACATCAGCCTAAACAAGGTGACATTTTTTCCTATGTGTTCTTGGACTTGGACTTTAAATTTGGTGTAATATCCCTGACTGATTCTTTTTGGCATTTTGTATGACTTAAGAAATTATTTTTAATGACGTTATTGTAGGAGAATTTAAATAAACAGTCAAAAACGGGCCGCGATTTTTCAAGACATAATTTCTACTTCTACGGAGTCCAGTTCTCCTTTGGCACTGCGGAACCTCAGTCCCCGCAGGTTGTCTTGTTTAGCCCTTTCTGCTTGAACCGTCCTTCCTTCCAGGGCAATTGCAGTCATTCTAACAACCAATGTGAATGGCGCGCAATGATCTATCTTGATTGCAGTGCGAAATACGGGCGATTCGGATCTGTCTTGGAGCTTCGTTGACGCAGAGCATGCAGCCTACTTGTCAATAGTAGAGGAATATCCAGCAATCATAACACACCGGCACATACAACCTCCACCCCCCCGTCCCATGTGACCGAACATTCCCAACCTCGGACGACGTGACCTGAGCAGACAGCGCGATGATCAGAACCCAACTCTAGGTTCGAACTTCGAAGGTGCAACCCAGGGTCAAGTTAGTAATGTCTGCTGACGTCAAATAAGTCAGAATAGACCCCTCTTGTGTCAAAGCGTCTGCCGATAACAGTGTTCCATTATTATCATCTATCTCCTATCCCAAACTCAAACTAAACCTAAGGCGAACACTCAGAACTGAGCGGAGCAGGAAGGTGGCGTTGATAAATATCAAAAGAGAATTCGCATTTTGTTGGAGAACAGGTTGTGTAAGTTTATTATGGGAGAAGACAGGGCTTCGATGACTTCTAAACGGAAGTCGTGTTGGTGCGCTTTCGACACTTAAGTACAAATTACTGAAAAAAATGCGGACTTGGAAAGAGTAGTCATTTAAGAAGCGGATAAGTTTCGGCTTATATAAAAATGGGGTTTCAACTTTTACAGCCAAAGGCTTCACATGACTGCATAGCTGTGAGTCATCGGGACGAGGTGGGAAGCAGTACGAATCCATAACAGAAGTGTATTCTTTATTGGAACATAAGATTTAAAGAGGCGTAATATGCCACCAACTGCGTGAGAGAAATATATTTTTATGTATTATTCCATGAAGTGCATTCAGATTTATTAAGGCGCCGAGATTCAACGGCAAAATGCATACTACTCAAGTGGTCATCGGGATGAGGTGTGAAGCAGTATGAATCTTTCCGATTGATTTTGATGCCCTGATATTTTCAAATATATTTTATAGGAGACGTTCTTTCTCATACACATTCGACAGCAAACTGCTTCTTCTCCAAGTACATTGCTAGAAGAGATAGCGTCTTTTGGTCTCAAAAACGTTTCTGGCTATGAGATTTTGTTAAAACCATGAAATGTCCAATCATGCATTACCAAATTAACACGTTTACTCATGCTGCCTATAAGATGCATCCACTGCAAAATTGTATCGACTCGATATGACTTTTTCTGTATAGCCTGTATGGTTCTCCTTGCTCGGAAAGCATACATCTCGGGGTCTGAAAACTATGAATACATGCGTACCAACAAGGCTATTCATACTAATTGAGGAAATGAAAAAGTTTTTTATGGCATAATTTTATTCCTTATTCAAGTGTAAAACTGAAAGAGGAGTAACGTGCCACCAAATGCGTATATGCAATATATGTTAATGCATTTTTTCCATAAATGCATTCAAGTCTACGACGGCACCAAAAATCAATCGTGAAATGCATACTACTTAAATGATCGTTTGGGAAGAGTGCAGTTTTTGCCGGCGGCCGCAAAGAAACCTGTTCAAAAGTCCACTTCCTGACATAACTGAAATGCTATGGTAATATGCTGTACAGCAATCAGTATTACAACCCTGTTCAAGTTATCTTTTCGAATAGGAAACATATTTCAGAAATTTTATCAACATGTCTTAAGATAGCACGTCTACCGAGGAAGCACATCTTGAACCGCAAACACGAAACCAGAACGAGGTTGGGAATCCACGTCCATCCAGCAAGACAATCCCAAGTCTAAGCCCCGAACTATGTGCAAGGCAGCAAGAACGGCGTAGTCCGTGAACCCAGTTATTTGTTTCGAAAACTTCCGAATCAAAGGCCAGGTGGACACTTTGTAGGACTCAGACAAGGATGATAGGGGCGCTCATCAATCGTTATTACGGAACTCACTCGTTCCCATGTGCCTTACGGGCTCTTTCCAGAGCCCAACCTTAAGGCGCACAGCGGCGCACGATATAGGCGGAATAGCATTGTTGACAAAGACAAGGGAGACTGGAATGGCCATTTCTGGCTTATTAACCGTCGTCAGCCAACCATACGCAACCCGAAGTGTGAAACACCCGAGACTCGAACGAGGCCTAAGGGAACGAGTGAGTTCCTTAATAACAATCAGTCAGCGTCCCCTACCACTGCATATACCCGATCGAAAACTGACAGGGCAACGGGCTCGCGGCCCAATGGTTATAGGCGCGGACTTCTAACTAACAGGTCGCGAATTCGAGCCTCGGGTGTTCAACACTTCGGGGTTGGGCATGACTGGCTGACGACGGCTAATAAGCCAGAAATGGCCTTTGCGGTCTCCCTTGTCCTTGTCGGTAATGCTATTCTACCTCAGTTAAGGAGTTCGAGGGAATTCGCCACGGCTGTTGGGGAAACTTGTTGACCACGGGCCGATTTGACACCTCGTATGACTCAATCGAAGGCGTTGCCCTATGCTTATTAATTTTACCGCCCTGGTTCGTTGCGTTTTCGTCTGTACTATCTACTGATTTGGGAAAACGCCTTCCACACGGTTTGTGCGTAGGCAATTCCTCGGGGCCTTCGGTGTATTTTGGCAAGGCGAGACTTGCATTGACTTTCAGATGTTTGCAAACAGTAGCGAAATTTATCCCTTCAGTCAGACCCCAATACGCCGCCGCTGGAGAATAAAAGTCGACGCTAGACCTCCTTTATGTTTTCAGACTAAGTCCCCTCACCAAAGATCGGATAAAATTCGGAAATGGTCCTAAATGGTGTCTTTTTTAATAATTAAGAACGTCTATGTCCAATACATATCTCGACAGGTTTCCATAAACTTCAGCCAGAACGCATTCTGAGTGCGTATAAGAACCAACTTTTTTTAAAAATTGCGGATGACTTTGATTTTTTCGGAATTAACCGACCGAAGTCGTTAAACCCGACTGCTCAAGTCCACCAGTGTAAGAGCTTCCAGGACTGCATTGCTGACGCCTTTGCAACAGAAACTTCTTGGACAGTTTATCTTAATTGCTCGACGGTGTCCTTTAGATGGTTTGAGAATGGGTGGATTGTTAGCCTGATTAAAACCCTCCAGGTTCTGCCTTCCTTCGAGTAAATATATGCGTGCATTAGACAACTCGCTTTTCAAAACAGGAAACCAGAATGTAATAAGTTTTTGAGCGGCAATTTGCTAAGAGGCTTTAAGGCCCCAAAACCACCATCTGAGGAGGTTTATCTGATTTTAGACAACGCGAACTTCGTACGTAACGATTTCTATTAAAACAGATTAATTGACTGGTTGGAAGGCCCTCTGAACGATTGTTTTAAAATGCCGTCTGGCTCCTAAAACGAAATATAATGATTATTTCGCCTAATTAAGGGCGTAGACCTCCATCTAAAGCTAATAAAGTTTGTTTTTTTGCGGTCTATACGCCAAAAGAAAAACAAATGAATTGCTCACGGATTTAAATGAGATGGGAACAAAGGTTTTCGCAGACATCGAAAATGGACCGCAAAATCAAAGCCGCGTTTTCGTTACAACTTTTGTTGTAAAATGTGATGGGCTAGAGAAACAAATATAAATGGGAGATTGTTTTTCTCCACTAATACGTATTTCTTAGTACTGTTATGTGTTTAGCATTTTAGGTAAACGAAAATCGTGGAGTCGTGGAAAACCAACTTATTTCCATTAATGATGAAACGGTGAAAATCCCCTTAATAAATAAGGAATCGCAAGTTAAGAAGTCAGAAATCGCCACCACAGTCTGCAATAGATTAACATAGGTATACATAAAAATTATACAGTGACTAATCTCAAGAAATATAGGCCGCGATTCTATTATTCGTTTTCGGTTAGAAAGGATGACTTGGGTGAATTTGTAAAATTAATTATCATGCGGCATAGTTCAATGTTATTTCAGACTTCACAGGATGCTGGACTTTGAATGCACTTCTTCGCAACTTCTTTGTATAAACTTCACACAGCAGAATTAGTCACTTACTTAGTATGCATTTTTCCCACGGGTTTTTGACAGCCTTATAAATTCGAACACATTGTATAGAAAACGCACACAAATATGCTTTCCTCTACTCGTTTGATAGAAAATCACGCCGACTTTACAATATGTAGTCGAAGGAAGAGTATATATAGCTTTCGAAAAAATATTTCAATTTACGAATTATTTTGAGTCAAATCAGCCGTCGCATTAGCGTTAGGCAATTTTACCCTACAAGGTGTATACTCTTCGAGTAACGAAAATCATATACTCCCTAGGTCATCATGAAGATGTCATGCTGAGTTCGTTAAATCACACAACTGATGCGAACTATATTGCATACCACATGAAGAGCATTAATAAATGGGCAGGAGCGATGCTGCATGAACGATACTGCATGGTCTTAGAAGTTCCGTAATTGAAAACCTTTTTGAAACCAAAGTGTACTCTTTTCCCTAGTATTAAGTGTGAAGATGACGTGATTTTTCTATTAAATAAGCAAAAGAAAGCCTACTTTGTGTGTATTCTTTATGAAGTACGCTTGAGTGCATAAGACCGTCGAAAATCAATGCAAAACAATTCATACCACAAATTGGCCACATTTCAACAGATGGATTCGAAGGCCAAATATATATATATATATATATATTGCTAATAGAGGCGAAGATGCGCGTCCCCGGACATAATTGAGAAGAAAAGGCGATCTCGGGAACCATGGAAGCTTGTGTGCTTTTGATAGGTCAGGACAGTAAAACCATGGTTCCCGAGATCGCCTTTTCTTCTCAATATATATATATATATATGTATTAAAAGTGCTTCGCGACTGCCTGTATGGTTGTGGATTGAGCCCTAGGGCACAACGGGACAGGCGAGTGCCGTAACTCAATCTGTGAGCGCTCTCTGCTATAGTTTATATTTGTTATATTGAAAAGGAATAATCATAATAAATTTATTAAGGGACGGGTTCGGTTTTTCGGAACGAAACTGCTTCTGTGAGTGGTTTTTTGAGCCCACTTTTTCGGCTACTCGTCAATACATATCGGCAGGGTATACAAATAGTCGGCTTTGTGTCTGTGCTTAACAATAAAATCCTACATTTAAGCAGAATACACGTCAAGAGAATAAAATGCCCTCGGCAATAAAATCAAAATTTGACAGACTTTTCACAAAGCACCAATAAACCCGGCTAATAACAGACTAAACATCTGACTAGATGGATTTTTCATAGTCTTATGGAAGTCGAAACTATTTAATAACAAATGTGTTCTCTTTATTCATGTGTCCAGCATAAAACAGACAAGTGCGTATGCGCTGCGTTTGAAGAATGAAATTTCCGTGCTTATGGTATATGCAACACAACCGTCTGAACACAGACATCAAGCCAATGGGCCAAACGTATACTGCCTGACTGACGACTTTCTTTCGAGTGTCTACAATTCAAACGTCGCTAAAACTCAGTGTAGATGACTCGCGTTTCCTCGCTAACATATCTGTGTTAAACGACCTGCTAACGATTGGCTGCTTGGCCAATGTCAGATCAATTATTTGAACGATCTGCATATAGTGGTTCGACAAGTAGACCGTCCATTTAGACTATGTCCACCGTGTGCTAAGCATCAGAGTGAGGACAGAGACGGTGGCTTTCGCGTGAACTAGTTTATAGTCGTAGAGGACTTGCGCTACATCTACCTCACTCTATCCTCCCCTCACCATCAGGACCTGGTGTCAAAAGAGTGTCAAGAAGACCGCAAGCGGAAACGGATGCAGTCATGGCGAAAACCCACACCTGGGCGTATCACCACACCCTCTGGTCCACAACGGGCACTGACCAGGATTTTATACCACAACAACACTGACTAAGATTGCATACATTAAGAAAAAAAGCGGGGACGTTTTGGATCCCAGTTGGTGCGACGAGAGACTGCAACTCGGGTTATGAGTGCGCATTCACGATAACGCTTGCCGGACTCCATTCCAACTCCTGTGTTGGCCGAGCGCATTTACCGTGCGGTCCGTTCTAGGGGCAAAACAAATACAGTGCGTGACCGATCTCAGGAAATGTTGGTCGAAACTCTGAAACTTGTTTTCGATTAGGAAGGATTACTTAGGTGGGGTTGTAGTATTGATTAGCATGCAGCATAATCCTATAGCATTTCGGACTTATCAGAATGTCGGCTTTTGTATGCACTCCTCTTTGACCTCCTGCAGAAACCGCGCCCTGCAAAAAATGACTACTTAAGTGGCATGCAGTTTTTGTATTGATTCTCTGTGATCTTATAAATTCTGATGTATTTTATGGAAAACGTCACAAGAATATGCCCTCTCTTACTCGTTTGGTAGAAAATCACGCTGTCTTTATATTTTATACCAGATGAACGTGTATATTTAGGTCTTAAAAACGTTGTCCAATTCCCGAATAGTTCTGAGCCTGATCTGTCATTGCATTAGCTTTTAGCGATTTCAGTTTACACGGGCATATTTTCTGCGTAAGGAAAATCATATATTCCTCTTTACCTTTAAGAAGATACTATATAAATCCCATAAAATTTTGCAATGGCTCCGGACTGTATTGTGCATTTCATGAGAAGCCTATGTTAACGGACATGCGCGATATTGTATATACGGACATCGTTCGGTTTTTAAAAAAACCATAATCAGACATTTTTAAGACCTAAATATACACTTTCGTCGGGTATTAAATATAAAGACAGTGTGATTTTCTACCAAACGAGTAAAAGAAGGCATATTATTGTGACGTTTTCTATAAAATACATCTGAATTTATAAGACCACCGAAAATCAATACTAAAACTGCATGCCACTTAAGTAGTCATTTTTTGCAGAGTGCGATTTCTGCAGGAGGTCAAAAAGGCGTGCATCCAAAAGCTGACATCCTGATAAGTCCGAAATGCCATAGGATTATGCTGCATGCGAATCAATATTACAACCCCACCTAAGTAATCCTTCCTAATTGAAAACAAATTGCAGACTTTCGCCCGACGTTCCATGAGATAGGTCACGCATTATACACACACCAACGCTGTAATCTTCAATGTAGCTTGTTGAGTTTTAGTCTACGTACAGAACTATTCTCCGCAGGTGCGATATGTTCGAGCATTGGTGAGAAACGGACGCAATTGATGTTTACACAGACATTAGTCGAAGTCTTCTCCTCCCCCCCCCCTTCAGCGCCGTGAGTGTATATGCGCTATGCGCCGGAAGAATACGTTTCTCAATTTTAGGAGATAACTGGATTCTGGACACAAACTCAAAAAGCCTCAGGAAGACGAGGTGGACATTGTGGAAAACAGGAATAAGGTTTTTGTGCGAAGTGGCCTCAGCGAGTTACACTTCACTTAACCTGCGAATCCCTCGAGTGAAGTTGCGATCAACAAATGTTGTTTTCTTGAAACGTTCGAGCAACGACTTTGTGATGAAGACTCTGGCGTAGGATCCTTTGAATGCCTAATTACCACAGCTCCAACTGCAGGACCCTTAAGTGAAGACCGTGTACTGTGTGAAGCGAAGCATTTACAAGCAAGATTAAAGTGGTGATATTTCAGAAAAAGCAAGGAGGTTACGTAAAATATCTCTCTTATCCACCAAAAAATGTTCTATGCAGGAAGGTCAGTTCTGCCTGCCATAGAGTTTCGCCGCACTTTTAAAGCACCAAACGCAAGACTGCACCTCACTTTCATTACCGATACCAATTTTTTTAAATATATTATTGGTATGTGGAAAGAAAGTCTGTTGAGGTTGTGTTCCATGGTGAGGGTGGGGAAAAATGAATGGAAGTGTTCAGTAAAAAGAACCAGATGCGTAGAAATGAAAGTTATAGATAGTTGAAATCTACTTAAACAAGTGCTTATACGTTTTGACTGGGTTCACGGTCCAGTTAAGGTAGAATCGATGGGTATTAATACGCAGTTAATTCTGAAGTATCTGGAATACATTTTTCGGCAACAATCGGGTGATGACCCCCAAACACAAATGACCATCCAAAGTGTTCGTCTTACGGGCGGGACCAATGTATGCATAGTGGAATGGCAAAATACGTATAGATAACTGGTAAATTTGTCTTTCAGGCGCAAACGTTTTGATGCATTGACAAATAGCAACCAAAATCAAGCAGGAAAGTTAAAAAATAAACAAAATGTTTACAAAGATCGCTTCTCAACTCTCTGAGCTCTGTAGATAATCCACAAGGCCGTCTAGACTAGACGACCCAAACTTGTACGACAAAACACCAAACCGAAATAATCGTGCCAAACTAAAATCCATTTAAAAAAATATATGGGTATTCTTTGTATGCCACAGATGCTTACGGGCCTTCACCCGATCCCTATCTTCTTTTCTGCTGGAAATGTAAACCTCATATCACTCAGTAACATGCATAGAATGAAGGACTGGCGTGAAGAGATTGACTTGCTGGTAAACGTATTTTATGTTGATTAGCTGTTAAGTAATTCCTATAGTATGACTTGTCTCAAATATTTTTGTTAACATAAAAGCACAGAAGGCCATGGCAATTACGAAACATAGCACAGAATTTCAACCTGTCGCGAATTATATTTCATATCTCTATAAGATAGATCGTTTGAAAGGTAAAAATCGACCATGCGCACAGGAGGTGCTCTCAGCCTAAATTCTACAGGGTATCAACTACCGTGTTTGAAACCTTACCTTAACCTAAACCCTAAAACTGGCCCTTACCTCGTTGGAATTTAGGTCAGTGACACATGTGATGCGTGGGTCCAAAGTCCTATGTCTAACCAACAAATCGTAATTCAGCTGGTATTTTGCAGCTATTCTTTCGTACAATTAATTCACAGGATAATTCAAAATGACTTAAAATAAGTACGGTGATTTCTACGCAGACTGAGCTTGAGGCAGGTGGCTGAAACCTGTCAAAGCGCACATAAGTGCAACCTACCTTGCCCAAAAGTAGTTTATCCGTAAACTCCGATCGCTTCAGATAGATAAAATGAGTGAGTAAAAGGCAAACCATTAGTGGCTCTTTTATTCAGAAACAGATTTTTAACATTTGAGTCAGACTCAGGAGACTTCAAGTATAGTGACAGGTCTTATAAAATGCTAACCGAAATTCTGAAATGCATTTTCAATAAGGAAGGATTACTTAGGCGGAGATGTAAGGTTGACTATCGTGTAGCGTAATTCTGGAATACTCCAGGCAATTCGGGGTGTTGGGTTTTGAATGCACTTTCTAGTCCACCCGTAAAAAATCGGATTCGATATAAAACAACTACTGAAGCAGTAGGCATTCCTCTACCGATTTTCGGAACGCTTGTAAGTATAAATATGTTTTGTAGAAAGCTTCCACAAAAGTATTTTTCTTGCACTCGTGTAGTAGCAAATAAATTCTTTTCCTAATTTTATACTTAAGGAAATAATGTCTTTTAATTTTAAAAAGTTTTACCAATTTATTGATAACTTTGACTCCAATCTACAATTGCAATTTCGTTCAGGGTTTATACTCTTCAAGCTCCACAGTTTCCATGTAAAGAGAACATATATTCCTTTATGGCACTAAGAAAACATCAAATGATGCTCATAAAATGCTACAACGAATGTGGACTATGTTGCTTACTCAAGGGAAAGAATAATAAAACAGAGGTTTTTTTAATGGGCACAATTAGAAACTTTGTAAAATTAAAAGATACCACTTTCTTGAGGAAAACATTTTAAAAAGACTTCGTTTTCTGTCAGAATGGGTACAAGAAAGGATATCTGTGTTCATGCTTTCCGCAAAATATTTTTGAATTTGTAAGGACATGAAAAATTTATAGACAAAATGTATGCTATTTAAGTAACCACCTCTTGCCGACTGCATTTTTTGAGGGTGACCGAAAATAAGTGCATCCAAACGTCAACACTCTGGCAAGTCTAAAATACCACGCGATCATGCGGCATGGTAATTAATAAAGCAACCCCAATTAATCGAAAACGCATTTCAGATTTTCGGTTGGCATTTCACGAGATCGGTCGGTAACCGTAAGTTTCCCTAAAAAACTAAAGTCAGTCATACACACCGTACAGTATTCAAACACCTTTATGGACAACCGCGCCAAGGCTGGCGAGGGTAATGGAACTTTTTGTCTTAACCTTCAATATTAAATCTACTTCCTGAAGATTATTCTGAAATGGCTGAAGATATTTAAAAGACAGTGTGCCTGGGAAAGATTGTAGTCTTTAACTAAAAACTAACAATTTAAACTCTTAACTCGCAGTGGGTGCTGTTAGAAGCCACGTCTAAGCCTAAATTGGAATGGCAACACGTATGCACCTTACCCGATACAAGTTGAAAAACTCTATGATAAACCGGATTTTGGACGTGGTTTACTAAACTTCCAGGAAAAAAATAAGCCGTCGGGCGGAAAAATTGTATTTTAAGCCACTTCGACAGCAATGGATTAAAGAGCAAGTTGTTTTCGCCCAGAGTCCTAGACAAAGCCCTCCTGGATTACGCCATTTATGTGGCAGGCAAGAGAACATTAATCACATTTGCCTGACAGTTACCGTACCGGCAAATTGGTCAACTGGTTGAAGATGTTTTACGCAACTACAAACTTGCCCACAACACCGACTCGTGACCTCGTGTCCAAAACTAGGAGACCAAAGGAAACAACTCGAGCTAGGTTTGGTTCTACAGCCCCACTTGATTAATGCCATATTGTTAGCTTGGTTAAACAGTTTCAGTTAACATACCTCGCTTGGGCATTTGCTGGATTGGGAAGGAGGAAGGGGCGCAAACAGAGGTCGAAGCAAGCCCAAGGAGGGCGCGTATGAGCCGAGGCTTGGCGTAACCGAAGGTGACCTGTACGCACTCTCCCCGCGATACAGCCACTCACCGGATTAAGGGGATTAGGGGGACACATTCAGGACTGGAAGGCCACGGAGAGAATCACGTATTAATTCGCAGCGCTATAGTGGCGCCAACGGAGTTTCATTCCGTCGGAAAAATGTCATTAGCAGGTCTACATGGCTCCTCGATACTAAGATAAAGATACTAAAGAGGGTACAAGCAGGTTTCAAAGAACACACGGGGAAGCGGAGGTGGGCCGATATCCCATGTTACCGAGGATGGCATGCCAGCCCACCCTGGGCCTGGGTGGGGTTCGAAATCACGACAGCAGATGCAAGGCTTCTGCAAAATCTCCATCGTGTGTTCGGTTCCCACTGAGGCTGCCGAGCTCTTCTCATTTGGATCATATCAAACATCTGTCAAAACACATGATACAAGACTTACAAATCGCGCTTTCGGGACTTCGTTTTGGACAGGAAACCATAAAGGGCATCGCTGAATTTGATTTTAACTATTTGCTTCAAGACATTCCAGGGCCTGCTTTCACCGCAGGTTGCATCTTTTCAAAGATTGCCAGTCGAATCACGTTCACTGACTTTTACATCTATTCATCCCGATAATATCACCTCGGTTTACTTTTATTCAACATGCAACCTGCTGTTATGATCACAACAATCCTCTGTTATAAATGAGCGTTAAGTATGTCATTGTTTATATTACGTCTCTCACGTAATGAACTGCCTCATTTTTTATGCAACCTGCCCTTGGTAACTGCTAGATTAATTGCTGACAGAAATGTTTTATATTTTTAAATTGCCACAAGAAAAGTGATGTAAGTATCCTTCCTGTTTTTCTTAATGCCGTGTTCTGGAGGGAGGGGGGGCACGAACACTCGCTGGATTAAAAATAAAAAGGAAGGCGCAACCACGTGAGGTCAGCGTAATCATATTTGATAAAACTGTCTTGGGTATCTAACCATATGATATTAATCAAGTGGGGCTACAGGACCAATATTTGCCATAAATTGCTGTTAGCATCACCTTCGAGTAGTCCGTCCGCTAGTCTTATATTTGGAGAAATACTTCCGAGTTAAATTTACCCCGAGGGGCTTATCCTTTTTTCGGGAAGCGAGTTTATGATCGCAAGATCACTTTCACCGTCAATGTGTTTTTCGAATACCGATCTCACGCTTAATAGCTGTTCCGCAGTAGTATAACCGAAGATGATCAGTGATTGTGGGCTGACATTTGCAGTTTAACTGTGGCAACAAGTAGGGGCTTTAGTACTATGCAATCACCATGAGTTAGGATTGTAAACCTGTATAAGGTAGACCGGCGATGTCTAATGAGTCAGAAATGACCACTCCAGTTTCCCCTGCCACTTGGACAGCAACGGATTAAAGAGCAAGTTGTTTTCGCCCAGAGTCCTAGACAAAGCCCTCCTGGATTACGCCATTTATGTGGCAGGCAAGAGAACATTAATCATATTTGCCTGACAGTTACTGTAGCGGCAAATTGGTCAAGTGGTTGAAGATGTTTTACGTAACTACAAACTTGCCCATAACACCGACTCGTGACCTAGTGTCCAAAACTAGGAGACCAAAGGAAACAACTCGGGCTAGGTTTGGTTCACAGCCCCACTTGATTAATGCCATATTGTTAGCTTGGTAAAACAGTTTTATTTAGCATACCTAGCTTGGGCATTTGCTGGACTGGGAAGGAGGAAGGAGCGCAAACAGGGGCCGAAGCAAACCCAAGGAGGGCGCGTATGAGCCGAGGCTTAGCGTAACCAAAGGTGACGCATACGCACTCTCACCGCGATACAGCCACTAACTGGATTAGGGGGATTAGGAGGACACAGTCAGAACTGGAAGGCTACGAAGAGAGCCACGTATTAGTTCGCAAAGCTATAGTGGGGCCAACGGAGTTTCATTCCGTCGGAAAAATGTCATTAGCAGGCCTACTTGGCTCCTCGATAGATTAAGAGGTTAAAGAGGGCACAAGCGCGGTTCGAATCACACACAGGGAAGCGCGTGTGAACTGATATTCGATGCTACTGGAGATGGCATACAAGCACCCCCCCCCCCCCCCCCCAAACAACCACGTGATGTATGTGAAGTCGGCGTAATCGCATTTGACAAAACTCTTTTAGGTGGCCAACCATATGATATTAATCAAGTGGGGCTACAGGACCAAATCTCGCCATAAATTGATGTTAGCATCACCTTCGAGTAGTCCATCTGCTAGCCTTATATTCGGAGAAATACTTCCGAGTTAAATTTACTCCGAAGGGCTTATATTTTTTCGGGAAGCGAGTTTTTGATCGCAAGGGCATTTTCGCCGTCAATGTGACTTTTTGCAAATATCGGTCTTATGCATAATAGCTGTTCCCAGCAGTATAACCGAAGATGATCAGTGATTGTGGGCTGACATTTGCAGTTTAACTGTGGCAAGAAGAAAGGGCTTTAGTACTATGCAATCACCATGAGTTAGGATTGTAAACCTGTATAAGGTAGACCGGCGATGTCAAATAAGTCAGCACTTCAGTTTCCCCTGCCTTTGTCGGAGCTCTCTCCGGCGAATATCGTTAGTCCAACGGACCAACGGAGTTACATTCCGTCGAAGAAATGTCATTAGCAAGCCTACTTGGCTCCTCTATAGATTAAGATACTAAAGAGGGCACAAGCAGGGTTCGAAGCACACACAGGGAAGTTCATGTGAACTAATGTCCGATGTTACCGAGGATGACATATAAGCACCCCCCCCCCGGACCTGGGTGGGGTTAGAAATTGCGACAGCAAGTGCGAGGCTTCTGCAAAATCTCCATCGTGTGTTCGGTCCCCACTGCGGCTGCCGAGCTTTTCTCAGGTGGGTCAGATCAAATATACAAATCTGTCAAAACACATGATACAAGACTTAGAAATTACGCTTTCTGGGCTTCGTCTTGGACGGGCAACCATAAAGGGCACCGATGAATTTAATATTAACAATTTGTTTTCGAACA
Organism: Spirometra erinaceieuropaei; assembly: GCA_902702965.1. NCBI lineage: Eukaryota > Metazoa > Platyhelminthes > Cestoda > Diphyllobothriidea > Diphyllobothriidae > Spirometra > Spirometra erinaceieuropaei. The sequence continues at coordinate 100,816 of CACRXP010000923.1, read as the reverse complement.
GTTCAGCGCCTAGTTTCACCACATGTTGCATCTTTTCATTGACTGCCAGTCGAATTACTTTTATTGACTTTTGCATCTATTCATCCCGATAATATCATCTTGGTTGACTTTTATTTAACACTTACCCTGTTCTTATGATCACAACTATCCTCTGTTATAAAGTTGCGTTAAATATATCGCTGTTTTTAGTAAGTTCCTTACGTAATTAACCGCTTCATTTCTTACGCAGTCTGCCCTTGGTAAGTGCTGGATTAATTGCTGACAGAAATGCGTTTTATATTTTTGGTTGGCTACAAGAAAAGTGATGTAAGTATCCTTTCTGTTTTTCGTAATGCCGTGTTCTAGAGGGGGGCAAAAACACTAGCTGGATTAAAAATAAAAAGGAAGGCGCAAACACGTGATGTATGTAAAGTCAGCGTAATCAGATTTGACAAAACTGTTTTAGGTAGCTAACCATATGATATTAATCAAGTGGGGCTACAAGACCAAAACTTGCCATAAATTGCTGTTAGTATCACCTTCGAGTAGTCCGTCTGCTAGCCTTATATTCGGAGTAACATTTTCGAGTTGAATTACTCCGAAGTACTTATCCTTTTTTTCGGGAAGCGAGTTTTTGATCGCAAGGACATTTTCGCCGTTAATGTGATTTTTTTGCGAATACCAATCTCACGCAAAAATAGCTGTTCCCCAGTAGTATAACCGAAGATGATCAGTGATTGTAGGCTGACATATGCAGTTTAACTGTGGCAACAAGTCAGAGCTTTAATACTATGCAATCATTATGAGGTAGGATTGTAAACCTGTATAAGGTAGGCCGGCGACGTCTAATGATTCAGAAATGGCCACTCCAGTTTTTCCTGTTTTTGTAGGAGCTCTCTCCGGCGTACATCGTTCGTCGCTATGCAACTCGACATTGAGTCCAAAGGTACACCGGAGTGAGATCTTATTTCGTAGCCGCACTTGTTACGAATTGGTGTCAGGGGTTATGGGTTGGGGCTACGTTTTGGGGTGAAGGGTTAGGGGGTTAAGAGTTAGAGGTTAGTTTTAGGGGTTAGGATTAGGGTTTGGGGATTAGTGTTAAACCCCTTATTACCACCGGTCCCGTATGATAGGTGGCTGGGGCTCGTCTATTGCAGGCGCGGCTACGGAATAAGATCCGACCTACAGCGGGATGCACAGGTCTCGTAACCCCATCGTCGAACACATTTCCAGCACCGCTCAACATTCCCGAGCGCAACCGACATAACAATGACTCTGTGGCTCAACAGCTAAGAGCGTTAGACAATGACCAAATAAATCGATTTCGAGGGGCCGGCGCACAAAAAACCGAGGTTTGGGCAATGCCGGCTGACGCGGACAAGTAGAAATGACCATCCCAGTCTCCCTTGTCTTTGTCTGAATTCTCTTCAGAGTCGAAGTTTTGTTTTGAGAGTAATTCACAGTGCGTGACCTATCTCATGAAACCGAATGACAGAGACTAATATGAGAATTCTCGGACGTCCTAAACGTTGCGCGCTTTGCTCGCTCATCCAGCCTCTTTAACGAAATTTCTTTTTCTTGCGCAAAAAATGTGTTTATGTAATTTTATCAAGCAAAATGCTCATGTCTGAGCGGAAATAAACGCTGTGATATATTCAGGCAATTTCCTATGCTAATATCTTTCCCAGACTTCGCATCCGAGCGTGTTTTTCTTTGACAGGAGAGTAACTTACGCTCGAGAGTTTTACCAAACACATCTTGCCGCACTTAAATTTTACTAAGAGAATTCGATGTTTTATCGATTTTTAGAAGCATACTAGCAGACTTCTGCGATTTGGTGCACTGAAGTGCAGTAATAACACACACAGGCAATCCTTTGTTTTAATGGGCTAACATTGTTTTGCCGTTTGGAAAGTTATATCTGTTGTCGCAGAAGGGACTGCCACCAAATAGTCACTTTCAGTTCTGAACATATGGAGCACTAACCTTTGTGCGGGCTAACTTCTGCATATACGTGATTTAGATATGGAACGGGCACAACATTAACAGTTTCAGCAGAATATTAGTGCTCATATAGTCACTTTGCCGTGCGTCCATATTCGTACAACGCAGCCTAGAAGGGAGCAAGCATAGCAAAATAGATACAATGAAAAGAGAAAGGCATGTTCTTACGTTTTTGGTAGAAAAGCATCAGTGTTTTTGACTACGTGGAAGAAACAACTAAAATTGTCAAATCTTTTCTTGACTTCACCGTACAAAAAAATATAAAATACACAGACATCCCTCAATGAAATACAATATTAAAGCACGCCCCTAAAGTGCAACTTATTGGAGAAGGTTTTCTAAATGATCGAAAGCACATTCGTTGCTGACTCTGTGGACGTTCACTTTTTTCGACGATGAGGTTTCGTGTTTGAATGAGTTTTCAACTGTGACCCAAACGACCTTCTGCATGAAAAGTAAAGCCGAAACACACGCTTCTTCGGTAAATGTCTTAAAGATATACCTTATTTTGAAAGTTTCAACAAACACAAAATACACAATTTGTCTTAATGAGTAACTTGCTCGAAACTATGAAAGTCATGAAGTATTCAGCGATAGTTCAGGGCTGATCCGAACAGAGCATAATCCAGAACATGCGAGAGGCGCGATTTCATGAAAGAAATGGTCTAGTTACATACATAAAATGGTATGCTTACGATTACAGCTGGCAATTCTATTTACACTTATCAGTCAGTGATCCGCCTAGCCATATGTACCGTTGTGAAAACGTTTATTCGATTGACGTCCCTATCGGCGAAATCGGGCATAGTCATGTTTACCTTATTGAGCCGTATCTCAATCAGTTCAAAAGCGTAAATAATGTCAAAAATCCTCGGGAAACCATTTTGGAATCTGTACACAGAATGTAGGCTGTTGGCAAACCGTCATACCTGAAAGTACACTAATTCTTAAAGAGTATTGAATGGTAAAATTTACTAGGCGATTATTTTCAAAGAGCTTTTCTACTTTGCTACAATGTTTACTCAGCATTTTGCATAGGCAGGTTTTCTGTACATCAAAGACTGAAGTTTGCACAAGTACGACTACTTTTGACGTCTTCGGAATTTTCCGCTTTTCTAAAAACCTTTGTTGTTTCTAAAGGAGGTAGCATTACTTTAACATATCTTCTACCTTTTTAGATCCTCCTAAAGTTGGTATTTATTAACATAGATATTGGGTCCATACAGTGGTGTCGATTTGCGGGTGATTAGCAATCATTTGTACATTTCGACCAATTATTGGTAGGGGATGATGCAGCATCAATCAGGGCGCATAAAATATTCTTTTTGCACTTTAACTCGAGCAAAGACACCCCCAAGGTGGTTCCATGCAACGAACTCATTCAGTTTTTCAGTTTACTGTTCTGAATTAAAAATTAAGGTAGGTAAATGACTGCTTATCAAAATTTACCGCGAAATTCACCCGTCCGCAGATTCGAAACACGCATTTGATGAAAGTCAAGAGGACTAATATCTTGTTGTTTTTCATATGGCGATTTATTTAATCGTAAATTTTGGAAACCCCAGTCGCCCTGGGATACGTCGGGGTAACTTGCGTTGGAACTGAGTGTGCAGTTGGGCGGACTGTCGCAGCACTTGCTTCTCTCTCTCTCTCTCTCTCTCTCTCTCTCTCCTTTCTGCGCCAACAGCTTTTTTATGGCAAAATGAAGTCGCGGCAACTGAATTTGGTCTTAAACAGAGTGAAAGTTCTGTTTAAACGTCCTCCGTGCGTGTTGGTATATAGACTTCAGATGGGTCGATCTCAGCACTCGCATAATTGACAATGCGGTAACGGTCACAGTAAGAAAGAGCTGTGGCGTCGTCGGCAGTAAAATATCAGAAAACTGTTGGCTCACAAATATAATTAACCGGTCTCTTATCGCACGCAAAGTAAACGTTAAGCAGTAGACACAAGTTGGATAACACGTGAGTTCGTCCTCAAGTCGGTCTGCCCTCAACCGTTACATCTGAAATGAGATGCCTAGCGAGCATACGGAAGGCGTCTGAACGGTCACTACGGCTTGGAAAATATTCACAAGTCCTAGACGTCGGAATATGGACGGCCTCGATACTACAGGTGACCTTACGCTAACTTCTGAGGGGAGGGATAAGTATTCCCGTGTCCGGACTTCGATACTAATACTACACCTGACCACTCTCAGCCTAACCATAGTGCTAGTCATCCCGACCCTTATCCTGACGCTCCCACCAACCCTAACCCCCTGGAATTAGGCGCAAGGTCACCTATGATACGGGAGTCCACATTTCCGTGTCGTGCGGTCGAAACTACTCAGCATACAGGATACTGTTTGCCAGATCAGTTGGGAGGCTTGTGAAAAACAGAGAAGCTGTAGTTCGGAGAGGCAGTGCTGCTTCGGAGGAGCTCGAAGATTCAACATCTGAAACCAATATCCCAGCGTCTTCTATGTTGGATGGACAAAAAAGCACCCGCAACAGGTCACGAGGGAAAAGCTATTGAGCAGCACAGGAGCCAGGTTGGGGCACGGTGTATGCTAACCAGGCTGCGCAGTCCATAACAAATGCTGCACATGGGAGCTGTCGTGACACGCCTAGGCACGGGCCCAAGCCCCACTCACAGCGCCAGATGGCTAGCCGACCCAGAAAGCGGACGTATGCATGGGAGAGGGAAGAGCGAGTGAGCTCAGCACCGCAGAATCTATTTCCACTGCAATTCAGCTTATTCTTCATTTTAATAAACCTGAGATGCCGAAATACACTACAACGCGCTAAAAGTCGTGGCTAGCTGACGGTATAACCCGGCCCACTCAAGATGAAGAGCCAGACTCAGTCGTTCCCTCTGAACGTAATGCTATGGCACCTCCACTCAGATGGGACCTTAGTCGCCACCAATTTTTTTAAAACCCGGCCCACTATGCCGAGACAAGGTCGCGCGCGGCACGCATAGACGGACTGTCTAGCCTCGTCAGTCTGAATTCGTCTCCGATCGTCCTGCCCCTTTATTGCCAGTAGGCTCAGATGAGGGAGGAGAAAGTGAGACAGGTACTGCGCATTTTAGACTAAGTCAGCCGGAGGTCGAAGTTCCGTGCACAACAGCGCTGTGGAGACATACAACGAACACCGTAGTATTCGATGGTCGAAATGCCGCTTTCACGGGCTTTGAAGCTGCCACGCAGCGGAAATGCACTACTACGCACAACAAATTGCTCCTTGGTAGCAAACTGACTCAACTTCTATCACCACCATTGAACCTAAAGACGCGGGCGACGTCGGACATGAGAGCATATGAAAATCCGTGTTGTGAATGACCAACCAGCAGCCCGAACCGAGACTGTGACCCAATGAGTGGAGTGGCAAGAATCCACCCCCTCCCCTCCCGTCGACAGGCAGGTCCTGCAGCTAACTAGCACGCTAAGCGCCCTCGCAGGTCCTTAAACAGATCCGAACTCGAAGCAGCGGTCATATCGTGCGGGGGTTGAATCAGCAGCAGTTGTTATGACCTCTCCAGTGAGTTTGCTAAAGGCTCGCCAAAGGAAAACCTTCCGAAAAGGGGCCACGAAGCCCCGAATGCCCGCCACAAACTCAGTTAACGTGAGGAGCAGGGCTCCCGCGACACTGCAAGCACATACACCAAGCGAAGAACTTTCACAAAAGGGCTACTAAGCCGGAGATGAGGGCCGGGGCTCCCATCTCGGAGCCAGCTGAAAACAGATAGGTGAGACGACCGCGCTAGTGAGCAACGAACGCCACCAGCATTCAAGCCCGCGCCTACTCAGGGCTCATATTGCCATAGCGTCCCCCCAACGACACCGCGGTCCCCCTCTTCACGCAATCGTCCGATGCTGACTGTTTCTCACAGAACCCGGCAAAGCAGACTGAGCTAGCTGGGTCCGGGGCCCAAACATAGGGTGGCGGGACGCCCAACGCAGCAGATGCAAAACCCGAGTGTCCGCACGACTACTTGTGTGCATCGTTACCTCTGCATCGCCAGTCCCGCACCTGTTGCATCTCCACCCAGACCCCTACCACCTGCAGTGACTGTGTTCCTCTTCTCACCAACACATCAACTCGCCCGCATGGGCCAACATGCGTCTAGGGCTAGAAGCGGAATCTTCGCACACCTCTGCACGGGACAATTTGACTGTCGCAAACGACGATGCCCATCACGAGGTACAGTGAGTGACCGATCTCATGAAATGTTGGCTGAAATTCTGAAATGCGTTTTCGATTAGGAAGGATTACTTGGTCGCGGTTGTAAGACTGATTATTTTAAGGCATACTTTTATAACATTTCGGACTCGGCAGGATGTCGGCTTTTAAATGCACTTCTTTTCAATCTCCTGTAGAAAGCGTGCTCGGTGAAAAATGACTACTTAAGTAGCATGCATTTTTCCCAATGATTTTCGATTGTCTTGCAAATTCAAATATATTTTATAGAAACTATAAACAAATATATGCTTTCTTTTAGTCGACCAATAGGGAATCACGTCTTCTTTATATTTTATACTTAAGGAAGAAGTATAATTAGGTTTTACAAAAGTTTCTAATTATGAGACTTTTTAAGCCCGCGAAATGTCCATTCACATAGCATCGTACCTGACCGTTTACCACTGCACCTCAAGAAATGTACAACATAATCCGCATCCATTGCAAACTTTTATGGACCCTGTATGATATCTCTTTAATGGCATAGGAAAATGTGTTATTTTCTTTACGCGGAACGCATGCACCTTGTAGACTGAAATCACTAAGCGCTAATGCAACGGATGATCAGACTCCAAATTGTTCGGCAATTAGAAAACTTTTTTAAAACCTAATTATACTCCTTCCTTAAGTATGAAATATAAAGAAGACGTGATTCTCTATTGATTGACTAAAAGAAAGCATATTTTTGTTTATGGTTTCTATAAAATATGTTTGAATTTCCAAGACCATCGAAAATCAATGGGAAAAATGCATACTACTTAAGTAGGCATTTTTCACCGAGAACGCTTTCCACAGGAGATTAAAAAGAAGTGCATTTAAAAGCCGACATCCTGCCGAGTCCGAAATGTTATAAGAGTATGCCGCAAGATAATCAATATTACAACCGCGACAACTAATCCTTCCTAATCGAAAGCGCATTTCAGAATTTCAGCCAACATTTCATGAGATCGGTCACTCACTGTAGGCGCTGCACCGGGTTTTGTGCATCCGCCGGTCTGCATTAAGGGAGGCTTGCGCAGCATCCACCACACTCTCCCGCCTCCTACCCGCCACCCCGATCAGGTAGCCAGACAATGTCAGGGCGACCCGGCGCGGGTAGGGACACACTGCCTGACAAGACTAAACAGCACGTCTACGCGCGCCACACACACGACCTGGTGCTCACAACGTGCACCGGACTCTCAGCAGTGGGAGTGCCATCACGGCCGCATTAGTGAGACACTGTAACCTAACTCGCAGTCCTGAGGACGGAGTCGGTTAACTAGTTGGCAAACTTCCCCCACTTATCCTTCCCTTTCCCAGGCAGAAGTCGACAATACGAGCCTGACAACCAGTAAGTGATTGGATTGGGTGAGATGGCTGACGCGGCGTAAAGGTCCGCGTCTGGACGCGCCCTAAAACCGCCCCATCAAGCATGGCAGAAGCCCAGAGCCTGTGCGAATCCTGCGCAGCCGAATGTACACGCCCCGTGAGCCAGTCGAACACCACAGTTCATTTGGGGGGCGGGGGGCTGAGTCCCATGAGTACATCCGCGTACACGTCGGTACGGAGGGTCACAACACTCCGTGGTCGACTCTGACAGCCGCATTACCGACTGACGGTCTGAGTCATATGTGGACCGCCTTACAGTCTCCATCCCCTGGAAACGTCCGTGTGAGTCAGAAGCCAATGTTCGAGTACCCGAAACCGGGTGAAATTCATGTTTTTTTGGACGATTTGCATTTAAAAACCCAAAAACATAATAAAGAAACGAAAACTAGCGCATTCAAAAAGTAGACAGAAAAAAATAAAACAAGTAAACAAATGCAGCAGGCGGTGTTGGTAATGACGGAGATGGTGGCAGTGGAAATGAGAGAATCGAGCCGGCTCAGTCAGCTAAACGAGCGAAACCGTGGACTTGAGCAAGAGGGCATCTGCCCTATCCTTGGACATCCAAAGTCGCATTGAGCCATTTCCGTGACCCACCACAAGGACTTCGTTCCGGTAGGCGAGCTAGGGGTAGGAGAAAGTGGAGCGTAGAGTAGTGGACTCAAACAGAAAGCGTGTGGCAGAATAATGGCAGCGATGGGGGGTAAGAGGAGCAGGAGGAGGAGGAGGAGGAGGAGGATGATGAGAATGAGGATAAGGAAGAGGATGAGGATAAGGATGAGGATGAGGATGAGGAGGAGGAGGAGGAGGAGGAGGAGGAGGAGGAGGAGGAGGCGGCCCAGGTGGGGGAGGGGGAGAGAGTGCGCTACAGTAGGTGGGCTAACTCATGAAATGTCAACAGAAATTCTGGAATGCGTTTCCGTTTTGAAAATATTAATTAAGTAGGGTTGTAAAACCAATCATCGTGCAGCATAATTCTATAATAATTCAGTTACCCCAGGACGCCGGCTTTAGAACAAACTTCTTTTCGGCTGCATCTACAAACCACAGTCCGTAAAAATGGCTACTTAAATAGTATGCATTTTTTCATTGATTTTCGATGCCCTTAAAGATTTAATTATATTTCATGGAAAACATGCAAAAAGCATTAATTCCTTTGCTCAGTTAGTAGCAAATTACGTCTTATTTCAGTTTTGCACTCGAATGAAGGGTATAATTTGGTTTCATAAAACTTTCCCAATTCCCGAATAATTTTGAATCCAGCCTGCCGTTACACTTGCATTCAGGCTTCCCAAACTACAAGTCGTATAATTTCCGCGCACGAAAACCGTACATTTCTCTACGGTAATGAAGGCGGCTTTCGAACAAACTTTTTTTCGGCTGCACCCAAAAAGCACATTTCGCAAAAAATGGCTACTTAAGTAGTATTCATTTTTTCATCGATTTCGATGCCCTTAAAGATTGAATTATGTTTTATGGAAAACATGCATAAAAATATTCATTCTTTTGCACATTCAGTAGAAAATTACGTCTTCTTTCAGTTTTCCACTCGAATGAAGGGTGAAATACAGTCTTTAAAAAAGTTTCTAATTGTAAGATTTTTTTAATACCGTGAAATGGCCGTTCGTAAAGCGTCATGTCTCTGCATTTACCAATGTGGCCTGTACAGTTAACAATGCGGCTCAAATTCACTGCGTAATTTTTTGCACCCTAATGGTCCGCCTTCATTACCGTAGAGAAATGTATGGTTTTCCGTACGCGGAAAATACAAAGCCTGTAGTTTGGGAACTCTGAATGCAAGTGTTACGGCAGGTCGGGGTTTAAAATTATTCGGGAATTGGAAAAGTTTTATAAAACCAAATTATACCCTTCCTTCGAGTGTAAAATTAGAAGACTTAATTTCCTACTGAATGAGCAAAAGAATTAATGCTTTTTGCATGTTTCAGATGAAATATAATTAAATCTTTAAGGGCATCGAAAATCAATGAAAAAATGCATACCACTTAAGTAATAATTTTTACTGAGTGTGATTTCTGCAGGAGGTCGAAAAGAAGTGCATTCAAAAGCCACCATCCTAGTGAGTCCAAAATGCTGCAGGATTATGTTGTATGATGGTCAATTTTACGACCCCGCCTAAGCAATCCTTCCTAGTCAAAACCGGATTTCACAACTTCGGTCACTCACCGCATGTACCCACAAGTCCTCTCTAATTAACGGACAGTCAACATTTGCCGGGGCAATATCAAGGCCGTGCAACTGGAGAATTTTGCGTCACAAGCCAACCCCCACCTTCTTTCCTGTAGGATCCTGTCCAGGCTATTGTCTGCTCGGAGCAGACAGCTCAGCTCAACATCCACGGTTTTATAATGTAACAAAAGTAGTCCAGCAAGGAGGAAGTGTACAACAGTTGGAGGTTTAACAGGCAAGCAACTTCATAATCATTGTTATCGTCCCAGGTGGCACGGCCTGGTCAGATCGAGAAGGCAAACCCCCCCTCCCCTCCCCCCCCTCCACCATTCAACCGTTTCCGGGAAAAACGGAAATAAAACTTCTCTGTAGAAAAAATCAGAATCGTGGGCAGAAGGAGAGACGCACTCCCCTGTTTGAGAATGTTGCCAATTCGCGCGCAGAACCGGAGAAGGATAACAGATCCACACACTGATTCGAGCCTCCATTGGATGGTTAATTTATTATGCTAAACATGGGTCAGCAGTAATCAGGGAAGAAGGGGTGACTTATGAGTTAATTTGATCAAAACGAGGGAATCTTGCACAGCATCGAACGCCCTCTTACCAAATACTCCGCATGACACCAGCCTACTCCCTCAACCGACACTAACCAAACTTTTCGAGCCGGAGGAAGTATTTGAGAGGAAGCAGACTATGTGGCCGGAACTAGAATTTTATCCGTCTGCAGTTCCGGTCTCGTACTCGGATCTCAATATTTGGATCAACCAAATACCGTGAACGATGCACTCTATGTGCCTCGGCTTATGTCTGTCATTACCGGTCCTAGTAATTGCTCCTGTCCCCTTGACTGGTTCTCTTCTATCTCACAACACCTCTACGCATTGTCCATAGGGGGGGCGAATAAGAGAGTTCCAGGGAGTAGTTGGGAATAAGAAGATGCGACCGTTGGAACAAGAACTTTACTGGCCTGACGCTTCGGATTCTCACTCGAACATGGTGCGTAGTTGCCCGGTAACCACATGCCCACATTAGTAAGCAGCACTCGCGTACATCTCTGAGCGTCGTATTCGATGTGATGATTGCTCCGAGTCTTCAATGGCCGTGATTTCATCATTGTTATTGATTCATGGCGTGTCAACAACGGTGGTAAAATAACAGCTTTTAAGGACTTGGGAGCGGGCCAACAAGCAATCATAGCATTAAATACGACGCCCACCGATGAACGTAAGGGCTGCAAATTACTTTAGGCATGCGACTGCCGGGTCGCTGCGCCCAATATCTATCTACTACCTTTTCTTACAACGGTCTTTGATGATGAGTGAGAATCCGAAACGCGCCGCTGTGAGGCAGCTGGCGAGGCTCGAGAGAGAGCCCTAAAGCTCAACGGGATTAATGAGTTCCGCGGCACGATCAGTTAACGACTTTCTACCATTGTCCCAACTCTATCACTAGTGTCAATTATCTATGTGATAATGGCTCGGCCATTTGGTTCACCGATATTTTCACAGAACAAAGTGCTCCCCTCGCGGTGAATAACCCAGGCCCAGACAAAGTCTCGGCACCGTATGCGGTAACTACTAAGGCTTTGATAAACTACCCGCTGGTTTCGCTTCCGACTTGAGCAATTATCTCAGTCGCTGCGAAATTAAGCTGGTTATCCATTCCGAATGTGTGTGTGGGTAGTCACTTGTGATAATTCATTACTCCATCACGCTACCAACTTGCGTTCGTGTATCCGCGCATGTGTTTAGTCTGGCCTGTGTAATTAGACTGACTGTTGGCTCATCAAATATCCCCTACAGTGGTTGCTTGTTCTGTGGCTCTTCGTTGTACCAGTCCAAAAACTCCGCCAGGTCTCCTTATTTGGAACTTGGATATCTGCGTACGACAAGCGTGCCGCTCTCGCAACTGATACGAATCAATCAAGCGAAAAGCGGAGACCCAGGAAGCGTTCGAGAGGAAGAAGACTCAATGACGGGAACAAGACACAACGATAGATAGGGCCAGCGGATGCACAGGGATCGCTCTATGCCTAGGACACAGTTGCTATGCCACCACAAAACTGTTAAAATTGGCAGATCCTGCATTCGTCCAGGGCGATGGGGGTGCGACTGTGAGAGCAAAAAAGCGGCAGATAAAATTTCTGTCACCTTCCTCTCAACAAACCAGACTTCGCAGAACTAGTCACCGGCTGTCGAAGCCTAGCTCTCGGGCTCGGGTACCAAGTCGGCAACAGCTGTTAAATGCTGCTGCATGCCACAGCTGCGAGGGGTTCGGCTCATCAGGAAGTCAAGTTGGCTATGGCTTATAGCTCCGCACAACAGAAAAACCACAGTTTCCTCTTTCAGAAGACGAGGGAAACCGGCCAACAACAAACGTGGTGTCAGTAGCTAGCTGGCGGGCAGACAGAATGGGATCGAGATTCTAACCAAAACAGTGAGGGTCAAACGCTCGACATGTTAGATTTTTTTCACCGGTTGGGTTACGAGACATGCTCGCGCCACGAAGCCTTCGCACACAATTCAGTGCCCTCACAGACAATCGCAAAGGCACCAGTAGCAGGTGTAGCCGCAGCGGCAGCAGCAGCAGTAGTAGTCGTAATAGCAGTCGTAGTAATGCCCGTAGTGGTGGTGGTGGTGGTGGTGGTGGTGGTGGTGGTGGTGGTGGTAGTAGTAGTAGTAATAGTAGTAGTAGTAGTAGTAGTAGTAGTAGTAGTAGTAGTAGTAGTAGTAGTAGCAGTAGTAGTTGTAGTACGGTTTTGCTGCGTCAACGGACTTACGCATACGGGTGGGACTCCGATTTCCGAGTGGACGGGTGTCGAGGTCATGGGCAGTGGAGGTATCGTTGGGTGAAGAACCGCCAAATCACCAGGCAGACCGGTAAGGAAGACCGCGCCCGGGGTGACCTGAAGATTTCCAAATCCCTTCCAGCGTTCGGGCATTCCAAAGACCTAAAAACGGGGGGAGGTAGGGGAGGGTGACGGCGAGGGCGGTTTAGAGACTTTAGCGAAAGCTGCAATTGCAGAAATGCTGCTAAAAGCTACAGTTTCCTCCGCTCCGATATCAAGATGTGGAACCAATGTTTTTAGTCAAGCAGGCGCCTGAATCGACAGTACATCCTTGGTTTTTGAGGAGAGTCATTACCTAAGTACGGGGAGGCATTTATAAACAGAGCAACAGCGTCGCCTGTTTGGTGGGGGTGGGGGGAGGTCCAATAGTGGCTGATGACGTATCTGGAATGCACCTTCTAATTGCGATCACGGCTAGATATCTGGGAAAATTCCTCGTGGAAATTGTCCGCGTGAAATCCCAAGGTCGGAAGTTATAAGAAAGGGAAATTCAAGGACAAAACCGACATCAGATTCAGCTTTAAGACATAGCACGCGACCTATCTCATGCAACCTGATAACGGGAACGGATGCGAGAATTTCTGGACGTCCTACACGTTGTGCATTTTACTTGCCCATCCTGCCACTTCAGTGAAACGTCCTTCTCTGGAGCAGAAATTGTGTTCACGGAACTATACTGAGCAAAATGTTCATAAATTTTAGCGGAAATTGACGCTGCGACATATTCGTGCACTTTCCCACGCTAATACCTGTCCTAGACTTCGGTTGCGCATCTGAGTGCGTTTTTCATTGAAATGAGAGTAATTTACTCGCGAGAGTTTTAATAAACGGAGGTTGCCGGACTTGAAAATTTATTTTTTGACCAATGCTAACCGTGGTGATTAACTTGTTTACATAATGGTTATTTTAAGAAAACCAGATGCTTTATCGATTTTTAGAAGTCATATTAGCCTTTCTGTGCGATTTGGTACCCTGAAGTGCATTAAAAACGCACACAGGGAATCCTTCTTCTAACTGGGCCGAAATTGTTTCACCATTTAGAAAATTCTACTTGTTGTCACAGAAATGACCACCACCAAACGGTCATTTCCAGTTTTGAACATATAAGACATGTTCTTAGGTTTATGGTAGAAAAATATTAGTATTGTTGAGGACCATGGAAGAAACGGCCAAAAGTGCCGAATTCTTCTTGGCCTCACCATGCAAAAATGCGAAGTACACGGGGAAGTGCAGTACTAAAGCACTCCTTAATGAGGTAACCTATAGAAGTTTTCTAATTGATGGAGGGCATATTCGCCGCTGACTATCGTTGTCGACGGCCACTATAGTCGAAAATGATGTTTCATGGTTTAAATGTGATCCAAACGACACCCCTTATGAAAAAGAACGCATAAGCACTCGCTACTTCAGTAAATGCCTTCAAAAAGTAACTTATTTTAAAGTTTTTAACAGATTCATAATACGGAATCTGTCTTTATGTGCGATGGGGGGAAACGCTGAAAATCACAAAGTATTCACCAATATTTCAGGGCCGATGTAATCTAAAACGAACGTAAAGTGTAAGTTAGCTTAGGGAAAGAAAAGTGTTCTTGATAAACACGAAACGGTATTTTTACGATCACGCCTGTCAAGTCTATTCAAATTTATCAGTCATCGATCGGCCTGGTAGCATGTGACCTGATGAAAAATTTTGCTCCTACGATGTCCCCATTGATGACATCAAACATACTCCCGTTCCTCTTGTTAAACCGCATCTCAGTAAACTCAAACGAGTTAAGAATACCACGAATTCCCTGGAAAACTGTTTTGGAATCAATACTCAGAATTTGGGCTGTTGAAAAACCGCCATAAATGAAATTGCACTAATTCTTAAGGGATATTTAGATGTAACATTCACTAAAGCACTGCTTTTAAACGTTATTTTATGTGTACTTCCACAGTTACTTGGTTTTTGTATGAGAAGAAATTCTTTACATCTAAAAACAAAGTTTACTAAAATGAAGCCATTTTTGAAGTTTTCGAGATTTTGTGCTTTTCTAAAAAAAGCAACATTTCGGTGTAACACAACACTGCCTTTAGTATTTCATGTTTTTACTTCTTTCGAAATTGTACTTAATTAACATAGATATCGGATCCATGAATTGGTGTCGGTTTGCGAGTGATTGGCAATTATTCGTAAATTTCGACGCCTTTCACGAGTCAGGTCATCTACCGTATGATTGAAAAGAAAAGAACCTGAAAAATCAAAAATAGGCTAGGGGCGTTTAAAACAAAGCAACAACGAGCATCTAACCATACTACATAGGTGGTGCCTACAGTATATGTGCTATCTCGCGAAATGTTAACCCTAGAAAAGACAACTTCGGCCGTACTAATTGTTGTCATTGATTTCCAATGCCCTAATAAATTCAAATACATTGTGTTAAAAACACCCACAAAAATATTCCCTCTTGTATTCGTTTGGTAGCAAATCACGCCGTCTTCAAATTCGTTATCGGAAAAGAGATTCTTTCCGCTTTTAAGAACTTTTTTAAAATTTTCGAATATTTTTTGCGCCACTGCCCATCACACTTGCATGAAAGTACGTATGGTTTATTTTAGCAAACGAGGAAGGTGATAGGTGTGGACTTGTACTTGGCACGGTTGCGATCATGCCTGATCTAGCCGGTCTCGATGATGTCCCGAACTGAACCTCTCCACGCGTGACGATCCACAGCAGTAGACCTGGACAGTTTAACCCATTCTTTTCACCAACGATGACACAAAATACCGAAGGTCCAAGAACCACCTCCATGTCTTGACGAGCTGTGTCGAGCCAGATTATGTAGCCTCATCTGACGGACACAATACTGTTGGGGTTGGGGTTAGGAGTTGTGGTTGTGGATTATGGGTTATGGTTAGGGGTTAGGGAAACTATTTCTCAATCGCTCAAAGTACAACCACGCATTCCAAAAAGCTTTTCTTTTGCATGCAATTACTTGACCTCGTAGTCTGTGCGTTCCCCGGCCCACCTCTAAGAACCCCCTATTACTACCGGTCCCGTATTAGAGGTGGCTGGGGTTTGTTGACTTCAGGTGGGGCTACGTAACCACATCTGACCGCCTAACTGCTGGTTACTCATCGCATCCACAGGTGGCGGATAGTGAAACTGTCCTACAGCAAAATCTGCCTGCGAAATGAGCAGGCTTTCAGATTTAGCGGGCAAGTAGATGGGGACCAGCAGCGATAATGCTACCAGGGCGTGGAGGGCTAAGGTCTGGCACGTCGGCGCCGCAAAGCCCGATGACAGCACAGTGACGTGACAACCGTGCACAGCAATTAAATCAGTTCGCTTTCCAGCATCGCCTTACGGTTGAGGAGACAATCTCAAACAAACAATCTGAGCGACGGCTGGGGATTTGCTTGTACTCAAAATCCACCAAGAAACCTCATTAGCATACCCGATTAAGACAGAGGGACACTGATAAACACTACGGCCGCGTGGGGCGCCAGCGTATGAGCAGAGCTTCCCTCAGATGATGCAGCAAAACAGCAACCGGGGCCTTTTGCAATCCGAACTGAGAGCAGCGCAAGGACAAGCAGGTGACTTACGTTCACATCGCCAAGGAAGGGGATTTTCCTGGTCTTCCCCCCGGGCCGCAGCACCTCCGGCTCCCGTTGTCCGATGCTGCAGACGTGCAAACGATTAGGCACCTCAGCCACCCACATCTCCTCAGAGTCCAGCAGGGAGATTGCCCTCGGAAAGCCACGAAACTGTTGTTCGGCAGAAATGGGGGATGAGAGGAATACGGACAGAGTAGAAGGAGAGTTGTGAGAAGGGGTGATGCTACAATATCGAGAAATACAAACGACGAAGAAATAAGAGACAAAAACAGACGTTTCTGGCTTATCCATCGTCCTCAGTCAGGTATACTCCAGTCTCAAAACTAAAAGACCGGGGCTCTATACTTGGCCAGCCAGAAGCGGTCTTCCAGACCTTTCCATTTGTTACATGCTCGAAACTGTGAGACTGTAGCAGCCGTGCCAGTTCCCCTTTTCTCCGGCTCCGTTCTGTCGGTCGGTGGCCGCGACAAGCGTTGACAGGCCGCTGACACACGACCACCCACACTGGCTGGAATTGGGGCCCCTCCTGTCCAGCCGCAGTGACTCCCGGCTGCCCTCACAAACTATTATCCCCCACGCGCGTCGGACGACCTGGCTTGATACCCGTGAGCCCCTGTGATTATGCGCAACCCCCCCCCCCGCCCATCCAGTCTCATGACCAGCACTCAGCCAGTCACCCCCCACCTACTGACACAGACATTGTGCGTGGTTTAAGTTGATCTCACATCCCTGACCGCCACAGGTTCTGATGGTTGAGAGGAGGAAGGAGTGTAGCAGATGTTGCGCAGGTCTTCTGTCGTCATAAACTAATCCACGTACAAGTCACCGTGTATGCTCTCACCTTGCTGCGGAGCACACGGTGGACATAGTTGGACCTCACGGTTGAACTGTCATGTCGTCGCCAGTGTGGCAGACATTCGCCCTTCTTTTATTTCCTACCATCAATCCGGTTAGCAGCGTCATACCCCAAATGGTAAGGCATGTAGGTTCTGCTTACGCCTTATCTTACCATTTCGACTGATTTTCTTCATCTTCAGTCGGCTCTCTATTAGCCACGCGTAAAAGCGTTTGCGCAGGCACCCCAGATTTGTGATCTTACGCGCCTACTTAAAACCATTAAGTAGGTACTCTATATGAATATATTTCAGGGGGCACTTGTTCCCGTGTCAATCCCACTTTTCTCTACCCGCTTCCATAGCACTGACAAGTACGGAGCGCGCTGCCTGATGATGGGACTGGACGTAGTTGCTGACATGGTATGAGAGTGTTTGTTTACGCGGAGCGCACATACGCTAGTTACCCATTTCCTGGGAGCTATACTTCACAAGAACGCAGGCCCCGTACATGGAAAGGTAAACTCGCTCTTATATGATGTTTCGCCCGTCACCACGACATTGGCAAAGCATATCGCGTGAATCAGCATTTATTTAGTGGAAATTGTCCAGTCTTTGCTCCATGAGAGCCCAAGCGGTGTGTCTCTCGACGGGATCATTTGGCATTCAAGATGGTTAGCGAATCCTACCATGGCTCATGGCTGCTGTAGTGGAAAATGGCTCCAGCCGGCCCAGGCCGCTTATGGAACTGCATGCCGCTTCAGAAATGAGCGCTGTTTACAACCAAGATGAGTTCGCTCACTAGGAGCATGACTGATCTCGCCCAGCCCACCAACAGTCTCTCAAGTCATGCTGTCTAGGAGACAAGATTGAGAGAAACACGATAGCGGCTGATGTACCTTGCGTTTGCACAGTGGGGTCTGGAAGTTGCGGATGTCCCAGGCCCCAAGAAGGCGGTCCTGGCTTCCGGTGAAAAAAGTAACATCTTTGGAGACGACTGCCTGTTGTTGCTCTTGCTCCTGTTCTTGCTGACCCTGTACGGAAGGGACTCCATCACCCGATGGCGATAAATCTAGTAGCTCAGAGTTGGCTTCGGCGTCTAATTCATCTCCCTGATCAGCGATTGGGCCGGCCTGGGCAGCAGACTGAATGTCAACAAGGCTGATGGAATCAGACAGACTAAAGTCGTCATCATCGTCAGCATCGTCTGAGCGCTCGGAAAGTGTTGGAAGAAACTGGTCCTGAGTTGATTCGTTAGAGAGGGAATGAAAGGACTTGAGAGTGAGGACAGCACTTTTGTGGTAGTTGCTGGACAGGGCAATTTCTGTTGGAGGTGCACGCACATCGTAAACGGTGACCGGTCCATGGAAAGCAGTTGCTGCAATCAGGTTTGTGTCCAGGAATTCGGAACACAAGACTGCAGAACCCAGTCTACAAAATGATACACAGAGCTAATAAAATATGCCTACTTAAGCTACATGAGTAGATAGCACTTATGAGCGTGAATAGAGGTAGAGGCATCAAGGCACTTACTTGAATTCGGTGAGGGGTGATTGCATTGTCCCGCCGTAGGCCCAGAGTCGCAGTTTTCCATCCCACGAAGTTGATGCTATTAGGTCAGCTTCTGAAGTTATCGACCATATCCAACCCTAAGATAGACACGAGATAGGACAACTATTACAGGGGCAATTAGCTCATGTAGGATTTGATACACAAATTCGAATATGCTAAACCATATTCCGTCAATGGAAGAAAGGGTATTTAGAATAATATTGAAGGTACCGGTTGTATGACCGCTACGATTTTCAATCTGACCTTGTGGGTGTGCCCATTCGAAAGAATCGGGTGAGATGTACTGTCCTTCAGAAGGTCGGTTAGGGCAAACAGGGAGAGGGTGCCTCCACGGTCACCAGCGGCTAAAAGGTTGCAATCCGGCTACAGGGACTTTTCGAGGTTCACGAAATACCCAGTTACCTGAAGAAAGTGAAGAGCATCAATGCACATGCCTGGATTGTGAAAGCATGAGACCTTTGTGCAATTCTCAGGCTCTTCGAGAAACCAATCCATGATACGTTCTCGTATTACACAAGACTTCATCCAATCCACTTTTTTACCTAAATCAGGAAGATGAAAGGGTGTAGCGCCATAGTGGGCAGCAAATGTGCAAAAAATGAATTTCGAAAGTACCAAAATTATTGATACCTGTCTGTCGTTTGTACCAATGGTCGCCATCCAGTTTGAATTGACTGCCATCTCGTCCACTTCTTCTTGAGGTTTTGTTACGCGGCATCTAACTCGGTAAGTTTATTAATGCATGAGTCATTCGGACGAATGGCCTCCAAAAAAACTCGGTCTTTCTGAATGACCAGGCGCAAATAATGGCGGGGTACCCAGAAGTCCCCTTCTGCATATATTAAATGAATATATATACACTTATAATCCCTCGGTAATAGGCACACACCGATCTCACTGGCTTTACGAAGCAAACAACCTTTGTATGGGCGACAGTGGACGCGAACAGACAACCACCTATCAGGCTGAAGTCGGCCAAGTTATGATAGCAGAAAGGAGACGATTGATACAGAACTGTTTCTGGCTTGTCTTCCTCGCTTCAGTCATGCACAACCCTGACCACCAGCTGAGACTGGAAACACAAACATGCACACACAGAGAGCTGGCGCAGCTGGTCCATCACTGGGGTTTACCAGATGAGATATAAGCACTTTATAGAGCCGAATTTCATCGGTGCCTCACCACCTACCATTCTCTGTCGCTGAAGATTGGAGATTTATTCACTTAATTGGTGCACACCGATCCGTTGGCTTTCGGGGCAAAAAAAATTCATGTTGGCCGGTGTGCGCCCATTCCTCAGTAAATAAATACGCGATCTGCAGCGACAGAATGACAGGTGGCGAGGCACTGATGGACTTCGGTTACGCGGAGTGCTTATGACCAATCTGGCAGACCGCACTGGTGGACGAGCTGCGCCGGCTCTGTGTGGGCGCATGTTTGTGTTCCCGGTTCAAGCTGGTGGTCAGGGTTATGACTGGCTGAATGAAGGCCGGTATGTGCTCGTGGATGCGTGTAGAGATGGATGCTCCCGATTGGCCACAATATATAGGATCACATGGGATCTTGTAGACTCCTTATCAATATAGGCAACCCTATCATTAGACTGTACAAGCTGAATGTGTACAGTGGTCATGGGTTTGTGCGACACTTGCATTTACTGTTTGCCCAAGTGTCTCTCAAAGAGCCCAGATATTCTTAATGTACGAAAGCATTTGCTTTGAGCGTCCGATTGGACCTATCTGGTTCTCTGTCTTATGATCCATGTCGTCTTATGCGTCGACGTACAAAATCTCTAAACAAACCATTTTGGGAAGATAATCTAACCAGATGATTTAGCTCGACTTGGTAGTTTTTTCGGCCAGAACAATATGTCTCTGCTCGATGAGACAAACTATTGACAGCACCCCGCTTTTGTGAGACTGGGTTGTTGTTCTAATAATGTACAATGACTTCCGCACATGTTTCTTGCAGTAAGCGGGTGTGTGTAATGTTCTATCGGTCTTTCGCTGTACGAGAACATCGATAAATTGGAGCTTATTTTCAACTTCTTTCTCGAGTGTAAGTTTAATTCCCGGAACGGTTGAGTTGATGATGTTGTGGAGCATTTCCAGTTTGCCCCTTTTGAAGATGACAAATGTGTCGTCTACGTATCGCAGTCGCAACTTAGGGTAGGCTAATAGAAGAACAGTTGATTCTGGTTTCTGCATTGTCACCTCGGCAAGAAAATCAGATAAAGGTGGCTCTTTCAGATTTCTCTCTATTTGTTGATAGTGCTGTTGGTTGAACGAAAAATTGGTTTCTAAACAAAGTTCTGTGTGCTCAAGAAAGGCAACTGCGGAAACGTCTGTTTCATAGGACTATACGAGCCCGTCTCGCGTTTTCTTGCTAGAATGAATGTAAACGATGAGACAAAACCGAAGAAAGCCACTACTTCATCAGCAAAAATTGTGATTCCTCTTAATTCATCTAGAAACTTTATAGAGTTCCCAATGGAAGTTTCATAACTCCGCGTCAGTGGATCAAGCTGATGGAATAGTCACTTAGAAATTTTGTAACTAAGTGCAGCGATTAATGATAATATTGATTGCAGTGGGACGTCAGGTTTTAAACTTTAGGCTGTTCATAGATCTTAGTGATGATTGTTTCGGATTGTCTCTGGGGTTTTGCAACATCTGGCACTTTATTAGTTTCTAGAAGACCTTTCGGCATTCTATCGATAAATGGAATTCGTGTCTGGTGGGGTTCGCGGAAACGCGCCTACACGCTACGCTATCGTCGAATAGTGACAGCATCTCTTCATTGTGCACAGGTATATATGCACATATATTATGGTAGAGGGCGCTTACCGGTCGCGCTATCGGTCACGTTCATCTAAACCACTAGTTGCTTTGTAACTGCCTTCGGGGCTCTAGATCGAGTCTCAAAACACAACGTGACAAACGAATTCCGTAACGCGATTGATGAGCGCCCTCTGCGTAGTCAACTTTCGCGATTATAATCGACAGGACAATGAGATCGTGACTCAATTGGTTGAGCGTTCGATCCAATGGACAAGGATCCCGGGTACGAATCCCGGATGGTGCGAACCTGGGGTTGGGATCGGCCGAGTGATTACGGCTAACTAGCCAGAAATGGCCATTCCAGTCTTGTTCGTCTTTGTCAATAATATCATTTTGTATGTAGATATATATGCAGCTACATAGCGACCGCATCCTATAGACGCTACGAGGATCTGTGCCCCTCCGCGTCTCTTCGACTCCGTGGCTTACAATGGGTTCACAGGTTTGAATACAAAACAACTAGAAAATGTTTTCCTGCTTGTATACACTATGAACTGGTGGGCAATGCATGAAGTAATTAACTGGTGTTCCCTTGCAAGTCGACGTGTCAGCATGTGATGGTGTACCTCATATTGTCAGCCGTTATTACCTCCCACTATATTGTAGTTTCAATAAAGGCATTATGTTTGAATGTGCACTCGAGATAACGGCTTAACGGCTTCGCTGCACATCGTAAGTAACGAAAAAGCGGACTGCACGGTTACCCAGACAGATGTTCCCGACCTTCAATATGACAATTTTGGTTATGACGTTTCGGGCAGTATGTAATTGAATTGTCTTGTGATGATGCAAAAAATGGGTTCAGTATAGTGAATTCGATTCAAAAGGAGAAATATCTTCAGCGTAGGTGGAATTAACTGGTGTGTAACGAGTTTTGCTATGGTTAATTGCTTCAGATCAAACTGGAGAATGTTGGCAATAACGCTGCTGTCTCAGGGAGAGAGTTAAATGCAAATACAACGCAGTTTCTGCCAGTGAGTACGTATCAGGGAACCCATAGAAATTCCCAGACTAGGAAGGTGTCCCACCTCGTCTAGGTAAACTATGAAGCTACGTCATCTGAAGCAACAACCATGTATCGTTGACTACTTCCAATTCGACTGATTTTTGTAGGCGGTAGGAGTGTGAATCTATAACATGGTCGTACACGTGTAAGCATGCTGAGGAAACTGCGATGAAATTATCGAAGAAACTCTCCCATAAAAACGAAGACAATAGACCGCGGTCAGCGAGTTATGCTGAAAAGCGAGACTATATAAAAATAGTTTATCTTACCAGCAATACAGGGGAACGTCATAGGAGCTTTTCGGAAAAGTCGACGGTGCCAAAACGCACGTGAATTAATACGACCACCGAGTGTTTTGCAGGTTTTGTTCAATGCAGAAACATCGCAAATCGTTAAGTTATCACATATTCGCTGAAGAATCTCACTAGGTAGATCAAGGATGTTCACCATTTCAGACGCTCTTAATATCCAAGGGCTCGGGACCAATGTCCAAAGAGACGCAAACAGATCCAAAAGGCATCCAAAAACCAAACTTCTATTTTGTCTTTTCCATCTTAATTATAGCCTAGTAAAACGTTATCTTCATGTTTTTTAACCCCTACTTGTCTTTTCGCTTTTCTCTATCCCGTTTCCTGCAGCTTGCCTAAATTAGGCGTTCAAAAGCCGTCCGCCTCAATTTCTTTTGATTTACACTATTTACTAGGTAGACGGGAAATTAATACTTCGGTTCTCCCCTGATGTTGTTATAGATAGGACGTTCACCTGCCCTGTCCCCTTTATAATAGTGGGCTCCAAGGTTTTTCCTCCTTCTGGGATACCTTTTGGACTGGACTGTGTATTAACTCTGAATTGCGCTGGGTATCAGCGTCATTAATCCTTCATTCAGTAACACAATCTAGTGCAGCACTCAGTAGTGGAACTGTCGGGATGCAAGCGATTTATATCGTTGGATAGATGATAGGAGAGTAGAAAACGTACATTCTCAACAAAAAAGTGGATAACGGGCGTTCAAAATGGAGTGTTGGATACTTCGCTATAATAGCCCGGGGGGAGACACTATATCCACCGGAGGCGTTTTCTCACGCGCGTTTAGACCGTCAGTCTGGTCTGTAAGGCAAAGAAGCGGAAGACATGCCGGAATTTCGGCCATACAAATCGTCCGTTTCTTTAAGGCTTCCAACCAAATACGCCCTTGCCCGCCATTACACACCCTTCTCTTCCGTTGGAACCCTGTCCGCAGGGTTTGCCGTTAGCGCAGTCTCTATTTTATTTTTGCCAGTCGGTATTGGCAGTAAATATGGATGAACGATAGGCGTGGTATTCAATGTGGGCGTATGTTGGAGTCCCCGGCATGGCTTAAGTTCATCGAAATGCGCCCTGAAAGCTGGGCTGTGAGGGCATGTCCTGTAGCGTAGTAGGTAAGAGGAGTGGTGGAGGACATCCACGACCACATATGGTCCTTCGAAAGGATGGAAGGACTTGACCGAAGTAACTAGAGGGGGACACACAGCGGAAGCGCCAGGACTGGTCACTTATTTGACAGAGAGTACCGTGTACTTGGGGATCGAAGTAGATTTTTTTGTCTTTCGGTGGCCGCTCCGAGATGGTCTGATGCAAGTTTGTGGACTGATCTTCGTAATTCTTATAGTTTCCGCAAATATTCGTCCGGGTGTTATTCGTTGCCATCATTCAATCTCACTGTCGACGCGCCAGTCATCTGCCCCAATTGTTTGACCTCTGGCCGACATCGGCTTATTATGTCCAACGATTCTACCAGCCAGCCGATAGTCGGCATTCACACCTTTAAGCTGCCAGCCGTGTGGCTTGGTGACATCGCGTCGTGGTTGCGCATTGTAGAGTCTTGTTCGCCATCTGTTATATTACACGAGAGGATACGAAATTTCACTATGTTGTGACAGCACTCCCAAAGGATATCGCCACTGACCTCCGCGACATCATAGCTTGCCCGCCAACAGAAGCCCCTTATACTGCCCTAAGGGAGACACTCATTTCCCGCATTTCCCTGTCAACGCAAAAACGTCTGCAACGTTTAATTTCTGAGGAGGACCTCGGTGACAGGAGGCCTACGCATCTTCTTAGGCGTTTGGAGCAGTTGTCAGACGAATAAAAGTTGGATGTCACCATATTCAAGCAACTTTTCCTCCGACAGTTGCCTCCTTCTGTGCAAGCCATCCTGACGTCTAACATTCCTTCTTCGACCGTTCATATGCTCTCAGAGACTGCGGACAGTATACTCGAGTACTACAAGCCTCCTGTTAGGGTAAACCTTGCTAGTCGAAGCACAATTGCCCCCACAATTGAGAATGTCATCAATCGCCTGGATGCCCTCACACTCAAAGTTTCCTAGCTCCGGACCACTCGTGTCTATAACTCTTATAGTGTTGCAATTAATCGCCGCCCGAAATCTCCCACTCCAAACGAACCTACAGTTGATGGTTTCTGTTGGTATCACCATAATTATATTTCTAACGCTCATCTCTGCCATCCTTCGTGCAAGTACAAGACACATGCGTTGGAAAACTCTCCTGCCGACCAGTAAGGACAACGAACATGGTCGGCACATGTTTATGACAGGACTTCTTGTCGTCATTTTCTGGTGGATACTGGTGTGGAGGTCGGTCTAATCCCACTCACCTTGATCAACCGTAAGTCACTAAACTCTCCGTTTTTCCTCCAAGCAGCTAACAAAACTTCTCTCAAAACTTTTGGTCAACTATCCTTAGCGTTAGATTGGGGTCTAAGGCGTTCATTTCGTTGGCTCTTTTCTGTCGTTGATGTTCATAGTGTCATTCTCGGCGCTGATTTTATCTCCTTGTTCGGTATCCTCGTTGGCTTGAAGTCCCTTAAATTATTTGACCCTGAAACTTCTTTACAGTGTAAATGTTCCACTCACGCCCTTTCATCACCTAATCTACGCATTTCAACAATCGCTTCGTCTACTCCCTGTCATCGTTTTCTTTCAAAATTTACATCTATCCCACGACGCTCACAAGTTAATAAACCCATCAAGCATTCCGTTGTTCATTGTATTTCAACTGCTGGACAACCCGTCTTTTTCCGTCCCCGTCGTTGAGCCGCCGATAAGTTAGCCATAGCCAAGGCTAAATTCAGGCACATGATGAAGCTAGGCATAGTCAGGCTTTCCATTTGTCCATGGGCTGCACCTCTACATATGGCGTGCAAGACGTTTCTCGATGACTGGCTTCCATGCGGGGATTACCGACGGTTAAACACCTGAACTGTGCCTGACAGGTATCCCCTTCCACATCTCCGTGACTTTTCATCTAGCCTAGCCGGAGCAGCAATATTTTTCAAGATCGACTTAGTCAAAGCCTTCCATCAGATATCCGTTGCTCCAGAACACATTTCCAAAACGGCGATTACAACACCGTCTTGACTGTTCGGGTTTGTCAGGATGCCTTTTGGGCTACGCAGCTCCGTTCAAACTTTTCAGCGTTTCATCAACGAAGCCCTCCGCGACGTATCTTTCTTTTTTTCTACGTCGACGATGTTCTGGGAGCAAACTCCAGTGAACACGAACACCCAAAACATTTACGTTTCATTTTTGAACGATTGAGCCAATTTGGCGTTTTCATTAATGTTTTAAATTCGTTTTTGGTGTAAAGTCGCTGTTTTTCCTAGGACATCGCTTAGATGCTTTTGGTTGTCATCCCATAGATGACAAAGCGCCAGCTATTCGCGATTTCCTTCCTCCCACTTTTTTTCAACAACTGCGTCATTATATAGGCCTAATCAATTTCTATCGACGTTTTATCCCTCATTTTGCTCAATTAATGTTACCACTAACTAACCTTTTACTATGGAACAACCGCTAGTTTTCTTTTCCTGGCACAGTTGTAGAGGGTTTAAATCGTGCCAGAAGGGCTCTGGCCGATACAACCGCCCTTGCTCACCCTATACCTGATGCCTCACTTTCCATTGTGGCAGATGCCTCCAATTACGCTATAGCTGCTGCCCTCCAGCAACAGACGCCATCTGGCACCCAGCCCTTGGCTTTCTACTTTGCTAAACTGACACCCCCACAGATTCGCTATAACAATTTTGGTATTGAACTTCTTGCAATTTATCTAGTCATTAGGCATTTTCGGAATTATATTAAGGGCTGAGATTTTTGTATTTATACTGACCACAAGCATCTTTCTAATGCCCTCTTTACTTCTTCTGGCAAGTATTCATCCCGCGAGGCCCGCCATTTCGATTTAATTGCTCAGTATACCACCGGTATTCGATTTCTTAAAGACCTTCATAATCAAGTTGTCGGGCTGGCATTAATGCTATCACCCGTCCTTCCATCGATTTGGACCGCATGGAAGAACTGCAAAACCAGCCGACTTTCACTGAGTGCCTTCAATACACTAATCTTCAACTCGAAGTCATTCCTCTTCCAGCACCCCCGATACAATTTTGTGTGACGTATTGCGCAGTGCCTCCCGACCCGTAGTGCCAAGCGAGATGAAACGAGATGTTTTTGCTGCGTTTCACAATCTGGCTTACCCTGCAATTCGTACTACCTCACCAACAATTCACAGGATCGAGCCTTAAGTATTCAACATTCCGGAGTTGGCTATGACTGGCTGAAGACGGATAATAAGCCAGAAATGGCCATTCCAGTCTCCCTTGTCTTCGTCGGTAATGCCATTCTGCCTATATCATGCACCGCTGTGCGGCCGCTGGTTGGGCTCGAGAGAGAGCCTGTAAGGCACAACGGAACGAATAAGTTCCGAAAGAACGATCGGTGGGCGCGCCCTACCAGTGAGAACGTCGCTGCTCACAGGACACCTGTTCTGACGTTTAACTCTGTCAGCGATGAAGCGTGTGTGGACTTCAATGTTAAGTTTGCTGGATTTTATTGCGTCGGCCGGCCAATATACCAATGTAGGGCTACTTTTCGAAGGCTACTAATTGGATTTTATTTATTTGGTTATTTTTCTGAAGAAATTACAACACCTTCTACAACAAATTTTCATACCCCCCCTACCAATGGTTGTTGTGGGCTTAAGCAATCGGAAGAACCGTCTTCGTCCAAAGAAATTTATGTTTGACCTCACGATTTTTTCTATTTCTAATTCTGTTGCATTTTTGACTCCTCTCGTTCGCTCTATCAGTGCCCTCGTTCGTTGTCATAGTTTCTTTCCATATTTCATTCCATCGTGCGGTTGAGGAGAAATTCAATGTTCATACATTGGAGAGGTAATTTCCTGTGTGTCAGGAGCTGCGCTTGCGCTTCGGGTGTAAGAATGATCTCTAAAAATCTTAATCAGGGCTATAGACCATACGTCGTTGCTGTCTTTCCTATCAATTATATCTTTTTAATTCTGAATTGCTAGTCTCTCATGATAAAATGTTATCATAGATTTGAACGGAAAATTTGACGGTGCATTTCGGGTCTTAAAATTGTGAATGCCTTTTCTAACGGTTAGTTTGCCAATAAATTATGTTTGTGTTTGCATCGTAGAACAGGCCGAGTATTACTTCGGAATTCGTTCATTCGTTAGTTCGTGAAAAATGGCCACTGTTTCCAGAGCGTCCATATCTGACAAAGATTTATTCGCATCTTTTGCATATCATTCCTTTCTGATTTCCCCTACTGCCCACTGCAGTCTTGTTGGACTCTTCCTCGTCAGCATAAACTGCAACAGCAGTCGATATCGAGTAGGCTTTCTAAAACAGCAAATGTTAAAGGGCATCAACTCCCTAAGAGGTCATTGGTTTTCCACTTGTGTGGTCTGACCGTTCATCATTTGCGTCGCCGCGCGCGCCCATGCAATATTATCTCGTAACGGCAGTGCAAAACACATGACTTGACTCCGCTTTTGGCCACTGATATTGACTTATGTCTCTTTACCACTGTTGTTTTATTGCTAGTTATGTTCGGCACACCTAGGGGCGGCGCCAGCAACCGGCGTTCTCCCTCACCTCCGGTATCCTTGACGTTGTCTTGACACGGGGTCTAGGTGGGCGAGGGGGAGAGAGTGCGGTAGTTGCTGGGCAAGTTTACTATCGATATAGAAGAAATCACTCGCAAGTCATTGCGTCTGGTTTAGATCTGCAAAGGAGCACACGGCAGACGCCGCCAACACCGATGGCCGAACGGTCATCATGTTTGAGCAACAGTCAGAGGGGACGCGAGGACACCGAATTAGTAGGTATGGGGTCAAAGCTTTCCACAAAATTGAAGAGGGTGTTTTTTTCAAGGCCACATACAGGCCAGTCCTGACCGACCTGCCTACTTACCCCTGCATGAAATCCGTTATACAATGCTGTACACAGCTGTCATTTCTTTCGGTCCTGACGATGTCCGACTATAATGCATTCTATACCGTCACATGCAGGCCGGTCCTGCCCGCATTTTGCTGTTTTTATTTTTTTCGAGGATCAAGGTCAACGCGCGCAGCACGATTTTGAAAAGATAAGTGAAAGTTATATTTTTGGATTCAATTTCTTAATCCCTTGCACAGTTTTCCAGTGTAGACCTGACGAAATTTTCTATTTTTTGTCATAAGTCTTCTTCGCTTCCTGTCGTGTTTCTGCGATTTGTCATAAAGCAGAAATCTATTGTCGCAGTTTTTCACCCAACATAGCCTCAATCCTATCAAGTCTTACCTGCATATACAAAAGGTTTTCCTCGTAAAAATATAGATTAACATTATATTTTAAACGATAAACCGTCTCCACTAACGGCTTTCATCGTCAGTTTATTGAGAATTATACTGTTATCTATTTTATCCTACATAGCCTCATTATCCAATTCAGATTTATTCATAGTTCTGTTTTACCACCTACGAAATTGTCATTTGCCCGTTTTTTTTCTAGTTTGCATTCTGGTATTGAGTAAAACCTGCTTAGTATAAATTGTACTGTCTGGTCCACCAATATTTGCAGCTTTCATAAATCGTTTCATCATACGTAGCCTCATCCATATATCCTTGAAGTTTCGGCAGTTATCATCCATATAAATATTTGGACTTAAGTCTTGTATTGCGTTTTCGGCATGAAACCTCAAGCAACCCTTCGTCGAAATCTGAAGGAAACTAAACTTCATCTGAAACCCAGTGTTCATATGAAAAAAATTGATCTAGGGGCGCTTGATGATTTTAACAACTTTATGTCTCGTTGCGGATCAATTTTTTCTGTCCTTGGTGCCCTTCTTGACGGAAATTTGCCAACGCTTACGTCTCAGCAGTGTGAGAAGCTCATGCCTCTCATTAACCTGGTTNAAAACTATGCATTGCACTTTGTGCAGATTTTGCCTACATCGTCTAAAATTTGCATGTAAATTTATTTTTACTTGCTTTGATGGGACCCCGACGGGTCTTTAATAAAATAATTGAATTGAATTGAATTGAATTGAATTGAATTTTCTTCTGTAAAATTGATCCAATAACTTTTAGATTTTGATGCGGAGTTTTTTTCAATCCTCACTCATCATTTTTCTTAACGGACTTCTAATTCAAAAACTATATATTGCACTTTGCCTACCTCGTCTAAAATTCGCATGCACATTTATTTTTACATGCTTTGATGGGACACCGACGGGTCTTTAATAAAAATAATAATAATAATAATTACTAACAATTAATTAGGCCGTAAGCCTTCTAACCAGGTGCTTTTGACAGCTGCATTTTCCTCGTTCCTGGCATGTCTGGTAGTGCGCAAGCATTCAGGCAGCCTAGAGGACACACGAACAGTTAGAACCTTTACTAACGACCTGGGGCACGTATATGTTCGGAAGTTGCGCGAGTGGGTCTTACGATGCAGTAAAGCGCAGGCCCACCTCCTTATTCTTTTGGATATCTTCAGACAAGTCGTGCACCAACTGCCGGCAGATCCTAGAGAGCTGTTTTAGACCTCGCATAATTTATATGCAACCTGTATGGTTGGCGGTATGCGTGTACATTGGCCTGGAAAAACAACTTCACAGACGGTTAAGCGCAAATATTCTCCTGGTAACAGATATTGCAGTCATTCGCTCGGATATTGACGGCCTCTTGGTTTATACAATATCGAAGACCGAAATGTGGCCTATTTTGCAAAGATCCGTGCGGTTCTTCTTCAGTAGAGTAATTCCAGAGCGGATTTACTGTGGAAGCGAAAACCCGGACATTGTATGTATGTATATTGAAGGGTTACAGGCAGAGCCCTTGATGACCCTATTTATGCACAGTGCTATCGCAGATTCATACTCAAAAATAAAATAAAATTGCAGGCATTTAAAATGTGATTGTGTCACAGTTCAATCTTAATCATAAGGTAGTGCATGGGGTCACTGTACATTAGTGCGGAAGATTGTATATGACAGATCTTACAAAACTGGCTGTTCATAGTTATGCCGTACAAGCCGATTTCTGTCGAAAACTAGACGAGCAAGTTTTCTTTTAAACACACAAACTGTATCAGCCGTCACCATCTCGCTTGGAAGCGAGTTCCACGGTCTGACAACCCGCTGGCTGAATGAAAATTTTCGTCGGTCTAAACGCGTGCGCTCATTCCCGACTTTGTATGCATGGCCGCGTAGTTGGTTTGTGCGGGCGAACTCAAAGAAGTCCTCTGCTCTTAATGAGCAACCCTGGCCACGAACAATCCGGAACGTCCAGAGTAGACTGCAGTTTATTTGTCTATACGAGAGAGGGAATAGGCCAAGCAAATTCAGCCTCTCCTGATAAGACAGATGCTTTAGACCGTCGACCATCTTTGTCGCTCTGCGTTGCACCTGTTCGAGTAAGTTGATATCTTTCCTCATCCATGGTGAAGCTGCTGGCATTCCATACTCTAGATGAGGTCTTACAAAGACACCAAAGAGTCTTTCGAAAAGTTCGGGAGAAATATTTTAAATGCACGTCTGATCCAGTGTAGAGTACTAGTTGCCTTCTGGACCATCTTTCTACAGTGTTCTGATGGCGATAGATTTGTGGTCGAAATTATATCAGGTCAGAAAAGGTACGTTAAGACAAATATCTCTCAACAGAAACGCTCAGAAAGCACCTACTCTCTGCACGACGACGTATCAATATCTGAACTTTCACTGGTCAGACACTTCGTAGGAGATAAGTCCACCTCCAAACTGTCAGAAGTAAAAGAATCGAGGCATGGTGAGCTACGATCCTACGAAGTGCATAACCAGCTAAGGCTCAGACCGTCCTTCTGTTCAGTCCGGAGCGGTACGTTCATAACAATTCATCGGTGCAGATTAGTAAAACTCTCGTGGAGGCATTACCTCAAGGTCCCAGGTTTTGCAGTGCACGGCGTATGCCGAAGCATTTAGAGTTAGAAATCGAGTTTGGAAATCAATTTATTTAAACTTCTGATTTAAAACCTATCGGGCCTAGACAATTTGCTTATTTTTATTCGACTATGAATAATTGTTGTCAGCAAAATGAATTTACTACTTAACCAAAACGCCCCCCAGAAACACCAGAAACAACAAAGATATTATAAGGATCCCCAAATTCACAAAGTTCCAACGGTCAAATTTCTGCATCATAAGATATGCTACTATCTGGAATGTTCGTCCAAGTTCTATCCGGAAAAGTCGAACTCTAATCGAGTATAAAATAAAAACTAAGAAATTCCTTTCAAATAACAATACACATTTATTTTTGTATAAAATAGGACACTTTGATATATAATTTGGTCCGAAAGGGCTCTGATGATACCAACCGCTTGTATAACACCGAAACATTGCACTAAAAACAATCAAATTTATGAAAGATAGCATCATTGATAAACATAGAACGAATACTGATATTCTTTCCTTCCTCCTTTTATCGTTTCTATCGGCTATGTAACCGTTGGGAGTGTCTACACTCCCAAAAACAAGAGCCAGCCAATCACCGGAGGCCACGTGCGTTTTCTCTACTGCGCTGTCATCTTAATCGTGGCGATCTCCATTGGCTTTTCCTCTCGGGCCTGATCGATCTGCATATTCGAATTATCGGCCAGCTCGTCTCAAATGTTCTTCACGAAGGGCATTGGGCCGAACGCCGGCGAAGCACAGTAGGGCGTTATAAATATGCGTTACTTCCAGTTAATTTTGATTTGCAATTTCCTAATACACATTTTCGTGGCCGGTTGCGTTCTCCTTCTCTGCCACGTTGGTACTGGGGACAGGGTCGAGTGCGCATACGCTCCACAGGATTTCAAGTACCAGGCCGGATCATAACAGTAACTTTACAATAAATATCCCTTAAGGAGCTAATAATAACATCCTTTCGATAAAACCCTATATATTAGTTATACGTAAATCTATATTAAAGTCATATTTAACATATATAAGCTATATTAGATCATAGTAAACAGTCGACCACTACTCTTATAATGTCACATTCACAAGAATCAATATGATACGTGATTCAATACTATTTTGACTGTTTTAATTGTGACTAACCATTGAATGTTTCTCACTCCTGATATTTATACATCTTTTCCAGCTCTTAGTGCAGACAATTATGACAAGCCTTCAGAGAAGCACGAAGAAAATGTGCGACCGCCCCTTTACAGCTGATCAGATAGACTGACAACCACCAACTAGTGTTGTAGGCGAGGAACACTCAATTCAATTAAATTCAATTATTTTTATTAAAGACCCGTCGGGGTCCCATCAAAGCAAGTAAAAATAAATTAACATGCAAATTTTAGACGAGGTAGGCAAAATTTGTACAAAGTGCAATACATAGTTTTTGAGATTAGAAGTCCGTTAAGCAAAATGAAAAACGAGGGGTGAAAAAAAACTCCACAGCAAAATTTAAAAAGGATTGTATTAATTTAACAGGAGAAAAAAACCTACAAAAAAATCGCATCAGAAAAATGCAGGGAGGACTGGCCTGCATGTGGCGGTATAGAATGGAATATAGTCGGACATCAACATGGTCGAAATAAATGTCAGCTGTATATGGCATTGTGTAACGGATTTCATAATATGGTATGTAGGCGGGTCGGTCAGGACTGGCCTGTATGTGGACTTAAATAAGATAAATAAGTGGCGAAATTGAAAACCAGTCTCGAGCTGATAGGAACCCAGATGCGGTCGGTTTCATTCAACCGAGTCCATCCGAGCATGGGGGAAGGGAGATGCGACCAGACTACTAGTATATGGCGAATATAAAAGGCTTTGTGAAGATCGCCGATGGAGCGCATTCTGTAAGGGCACGATGACAACCAGTCTCGAGGCGACAAGAACCCAGATGCGGTCGGTTACATTCATCAGAGTCCATCCGAGGATAGGGCAAAGGAGATGCGACCAGATTACTAGTATATGGCGAATACAGAAGGTTTGGCCAAGAGCATTGATAGTGCTCATTCTGTGAGGGCACGATGCATGAACTGAAAAATTGGAATAATTTACATTTCTGGTGAGGGATCTTAGGTAGCGAGACTACTCATAAAGGAAGGAAACGTGAACAGATACGGAAATTTAATGGCGGCATGCTAAATTCCCGGTGGCCCTTTCTCAGTGTCATAGAAAAAGTTGTCTGGGAAGGATAAGGAAAATAACAGTTTAATATAGTTAGTATTCAGATAAAGGCGTAGCCTTCTCTTAAAGGTGTGTAGATTTTCTGAAGATCTTATATTTATTGGAAGGTTATTCCAGAGGAAAGTATACCTGGAAGCGAAAAAAGGGAGCGCCTAGAGGTGGAGGAAGCTGGAGGAGGTATAATTAGAGACGAATTGCGAAGATTGTATGGGCGACTACTAGGGGTAAGTGCTGGAATCCGAGGAAAATTTGAAATATGATTAATGTGAAAGAGGAGACAGAAGCCCGCTTCTAGTCTTCGAACCCATAAAAATTTTAGGTTAATTATCTGGCATCTATCTGAGTAGGAGATATTGGGATGTTCCCTATCTAAAAGTTTTTTAGAAAAACGTCTTTGGACTTTTCAATTTTTAAACGACTGGCTTCATTCATCAAACCAAAGAATGGGCAACAATACTCGAGAATGGGAAGTACAAACATACGATAGAGCCTTAATTTAATTTCAGGAAGATAGAAATTGTAAGAAATAAAGCCACAACTCTGGGCAGCTTTGGCTGTGATTCTGTCAGCGTGCGGCGAGAGTTCAAGATAACTAGTGTAGCTTAAACCTAAATCCTTGATGGTGGTACATTCAGTCTTAGGTGTGCCTTGAAAGACCACTGGTTGGGGTAGCCTATCAGGTCCAAAGCACATATAGCGACATTTAGACGGAGAGAATTCCATTAGCCATTTTGAGCTCCATGCTGAGAGAGCAAGCAAGTCAGCATGGATTTGCTCCAGGCAATGAAGGCTCGTAGAGTTTTTGAAAGAATATACACATTTGAGATCATCGGCATAAATAAATGATTGAGAATGTTTAACTGCTGCTGAAAGATCATTTATGTAAAGCAAGAACAAAAGAGGACCTAAAACGGTACCTTGTAGGACACCACTTACAATAGGACGTTCACTGGAAAGTGAAGATCCCACCAAAACCTTTTGTTTACGATTAGACAGGTATGACCTGAGAAAGTCTATTAGTGGACTGCGAATTCCCATAGCTTCCAATTTAATCAAGAGTCTTTTATGTGATACTTTATCAAAGGCTTTAATAAGATCAAAATAAATAACGACAACAGATAGGTGATCATTACGAAGAGAGGTAAGTAGATTGAGGAATGACGGATGACATGCTTCACAAGAGCGATCTGGTAAAAAACCATGTTGGGAAGGGCTAATAACTTGATTGGCTATGCAAAATTCGGTAATTTTTATGGCGATAATTTTTTCAAAGATTTTGGCGAGAGAGGGTGTTTTATGGACACCTCGATAGTTCTGTACGTCAGAACGACAGCCAGACTTAAATACTGGAATAATAATAGAAGTTTTCCAATAGTCAGGGAAGAAGCCATTTACGAGAAATACTGAAAAGATTTTGCTAAGCAGAGGAGGAAAATCTCTTAGCTGTTTTATCAAAGAGTTTGAATATTGTCCGTACCTACTGAGTGAGAGTTAGGAAGATGGCTTATCAGTTTTTGAATACATTCAGGAGAAAAATTAATGAAGCTAAGAGAAGCATCAGATAACGAAGGAATTAAAGGGATCGGATCAGTTTCAATGGTGAAATGCTTGGCAAAGAACGAATTTAAAATTTCTGCTTTGCCTGACTCCTCAGCAATGAAGGCATCGCTAGCACTAAGCAAGGGCGGAATGACTTGGTGGGACTTAGCAGATGATCTCTGACGGAAGATCTGAGCAACTGATTTAGACCCATTCATGTCATTAATGGCTAAAGACTCTCTACGCCTATCTCGCTTAGTTGATCCAGACGGCTGCGCAGTTATTGCTGACGTTGGACCAGGAGTTGCTCCTAAAAACGGTCCGTCGTCTGTCACAGAATTAGGATCTTCCGGGACGACGCTCATGATTCCAGTAACAGGCTCCAAAAAGACAGGGTACGTGTCAGAAGTCTTTGGTTAAGGGATAAATATATTCCACACTCGGAAAACAGGAGGGAGGAGAGCGATAAAAGGTGGCGGTGTATATAAAATAGAATAAAAAAGGAAAAACGTCAATATGGTTTACGAGGCTGGTTCAGAGAAATTCAACACTGTCCTTCCGTTGGCAGGATATTGACTGAGGCACTTGTCTCGGCGTCCTCGCCTGCAAATGGGAAAGAGATGATTCAACCTCGCTACTTCCTTTCTATTTTCCCGTCTCCAAATCAAACAAACCGCTTTTACATTAGAACACACCAAAATCTACTCGACTGGAAAATAAGTTCAAGTTCAGGTCGATATCAAAGTTCTTCAATTTCCATAAAGGACATATTATTCATGCCCCACTGGAAACTACCAAACTGCACACTTCAATTTTTATGTTGTGCATATCGTTCTTTCCTAAAACTTTTGTGGTTATTTTTCCTTGGAACTCAGGTTTTTGAACTTACAACAATCTCTCCTTTCGCGCTCTATTGGCTGAAGAGGCACCCAAGACAAATGCAGTCAAAGTGAATTCTAAATGTATGAGTTTGTTTTAGGTTTTTTTCATGTCTTCAAGGGTGAATGACAGTGCCCAAGTGGCGCTATAATAAACATATTCTATTCTATTTAGAAAGATTCGAAAAAACAGAAGTCCCTTGATAATGGCCCATGTCGTTAGCCTTAGGAAACTTCGCAAAACAAAAATATTGCGCTATCCAGGCCGTATAAGGGGTTCGGGAGCTGTATTGATAGATAGAGAACATCACGCAGCGAAGCTGAAGGCAGTCTTGTCAGGTCGTACCAATTTTTGAAAGTCGAGAATGGTTGGGACTGCACCGAGGCCGTCAACGATCGGTTGACGACGGTTCCCAAAGTTTCTACAAAGGAGGTCTGACAAAGAATTTGAGCGACTGTGATGTACGGGCATGACCATACCAGAATCTATTGCCTCTCGATAATTCGCAAACACGGGCTACCTCTACGTCCAGCCTTGGAACTGAGGAATTCGACCTATTACACCATTGCAAAATGGCCGGTCGAAAAACCAAAGCCACTGCACAGACACTTGTGCCCTCGAAGTTCGGAGTATTCCTTTCAGTTTGTCGAGGCTATCAGAAATATTAACGTTGACGGACGGAGAATGATATTAGTAGACGTATAATCGCTCTTCACTAACTTACCCCTAGCAGAACTCCAGAAGCTGTGGAATATACTCTCCGAAAACAGAAATTTAGAGAGATTTATCCTTTGAAATATTTTAGAACACTCTACAAAGCCCATCAGGGTAACTGCAGAACATGAAGACTTGTTTATAAAACTGTTTTTTCTGGGGACGCAGCAAGCGATTTAGTAGAACGACGCCTGAAGACAGCGATCATTGGCGCTTTTGTCGGGGCGAATTTGCGTGGATGTTTCACAAGATCTTCCTTCCTACGCTTGGGAGGTAAGGCCCGGCTACCGCTGCAGGCTAGATCGATATGTGTTTACTCATTTACTTGGTCCTGTGGGGCGATTTCGAGTTCTATTCTCGCACATATTGTTGATACAAACCACCGAGTCGATGTCAGAGGAGTCTAGGGGATGTCAGAGGCTGTCTATTGGACATCAGCAAATTTCTCCTGAGGATTACACCAGCGGGTGTTAGCTACTGCCAAGACAGCAGCTTTGCAGTTACTGAATCGAGTGATTTATAGTCGGAGGACGTTGCACAGACACTCTGTCCTCCGTGCCCAACTTGAACCGCAGATGATTATAACACGCCGCTCCAACTTAGATGACAAGGATGTTTTATACACGTACTCGACCTACAAACATCACTCACAGCCTATGTCATCTCCCTTTTCCCCAATAATCGTCATCATTCGACCTC
The DNA here is from genome assembly GCA_902702965.1 of Spirometra erinaceieuropaei. Lineage (NCBI taxonomy): Eukaryota > Metazoa > Platyhelminthes > Cestoda > Diphyllobothriidea > Diphyllobothriidae > Spirometra > Spirometra erinaceieuropaei. The sequence continues at coordinate 63,008 of CACRXP010000923.1, read as the reverse complement.
TTTATGTGGAGGGCTTGGTATTGATGAGTGGTGTAGCCCCTGAGCCACTAATACGCCCTATGAACTTCTAACATTTTCAGTGTCTATTTAGTTGTTGGTGGGTTATTGAAGGCAATTATTTGCTTAATGAATTTTCGAGATTAATAAAAATGCTGCCGAAATTTACGACGAAGGATGGCTTGAAGGATGACTTTGCCTGTGCAAAGCAATAACTGACACATTTCTGCTCCCATTCATGTGTTTAGGCCACCAATAGACCGAACCCGTCGCAAAAATTGTCCGCTCAGGCACACATATGCTGATCTTAATGTTACTGTAACCATAGCCACCATCCTGATTCAAATCCTGAAGGTAATTTTTGGCTTTCGAGACCACAAGTTAGCAAAACACTAAGACATCACGGCGGGTGCACTTCTCGTTGCGTATATCTGCAACTAACGTCCATGAACCTCTCTTCGCCGACGACTAAATGCAAGGGGTATAGTGAAAAGGAACGAGTCGCTCTTCGTTTCAAACTATCAAGGGTGAAATACCCATACGGTGGCGGTCATCTTTCGTGGATAGGAAACCCACATACACCCTAATATGCTTTCAGGAACTGTCGTCGATTACCTTGGCTATATATTCACCCTTAACACCACAGTTTCACAGTCGTCGTAGGCATTTGCATTCTCAGTTTGCTAAATAAAATCCCTAGCATGCGTGTCGCAAATTATGGTGGCCACACTTAACTGTGGCATTCGTCTGCCATAACTAAACAACATAAATGACTTATAAACCAGTAATTTGCAAGATGACTGCATCCCCGATTACATTCTATGGCCACAAAACCTCACTTTCAGACAAGCACAAAAATTCACTTAGAACTGGTCGACATTCTCTCTTTGTACTCTTTTGAATCGAGCGCACGTGAACAGTCAGTTAGACGACCGCCTTGTCATCTGAAATTTACATGAAAGGCATACGTAAATGGTCTTTCGGCTGCATATTAGTCATAACTGAACGTATTGACAAACGTCTTCTGGCATTGCCTACGCACTTCTGTCCGCCTCACCCAAAAGTGCTCGTGCGTCCAAAGGTAGGTTCGGTGAGAGCTATCTTATAATTTTTAGAAGACTGATGATATGAATTTGCTCCGTTTGTGACCATTTCACTCGCATACTTATAATACTAACAGCTTGAGTTGAAGCGTCCAAAGGGCACTATTCAAACGAATGTACCACTGCGTCAATTGGTAAAATAAGGTAATGTAGACATCACTGGTCCGCCTGGGCAGCGGGCTGCACAGTATTAGAAGCGCATCACATATACTCTGCTCCTCTTCTGTTACCAAAGTCGTAAGACGCTCTTCATACACCATGTACGATGTCAAATTCGTCCTATTAGTCTATTTGTTAAACAAGGACGTCTCCCTATCAGATGACGAACTGACCGATAGCCCGACCGTCGTTGTCGGCGTCGGCCACCGTGAACTTCAAAACAAGGTGAAGCAGACACAATTAATATCGCGTGATCCGATATATAGTGGACGTAGACTTGCGCAGCATCTATCACACTCCTTCATCCTCCCCCACCTGGACTCGTTGTCAAGACAGAGTCAAGAAGACCGGAGGCGTGGGTGGGCGCAGGCAGATGGCACGGTCGAGCCCGCGTCTTGACGCACCAGTTCACACCCCCTGGTCTACATATCAAATGACCACGATTTTAATCGACAACAAAAGTGTGTCTGGCACGGCCGAAGCCGCACCTAGTAGGCAGACTCACTCCAGCAATCTGGCGAGGGGGACGGCGCGGAGGAAGAGGGGGGACAGAGGGTGTTGTTTCTTGTTTGACTGCTTCGACCGTGTGTTTTGCGTATGCGGAACACGGTCAGCGAGCAAAGGACCTGGATCCCAACATTTGCCTGGGGTACCTTCTCTATCCCCTTCCTCCTCGCTGTAGTGGGCATTGCTCCACCTAAATAAAGCTGTTCAGTTGTGTCAGGCGGTTGCTGAACTCCACTATGGGCCACGGCTTTTGCTTAGTGAGAGACCAACCCTTGTTTGCACAGACCGCCTATGAGATTGCTATTGCTCACGTCGAAGGGCTAGGAGGGTATAGGGGGGGGGATGGAGGAGGGGTAGGGAGGTGGGAAACAGAGCTTTCCCTCCCCTCTCCAGGCTAACTGGTTGCCGAGGATCACTTACCTGGCTGCCTCTCACGGTGTTACTGACAGGACCTCATCTCGGAGATGTAGAGGGGCGATAAATCCGATCAGCGAAGTGGAGTTACAGTGTGCGGAAATGCACACACGGATACCCTCACCTTCTTTAGTTCGCCAGTCAGAGCGTTTACCGGAGTGTGGCTGCTAGGAAGAGCATAGCTCCTTGGAGCCACACGTGAGAGATGGGTGCCAGTTAATATACGCTTGGCGTAGTCCGCACCTGCAAACATTTCAGCGACCAACCACGACCGTCACGTGAGCACACCACTGGACGCTCCTACACCACCGACGGATTGTGAGTGTACAACCTGAAACGAGAACGACGATGCGTTAGAGGGGCAACTTTAAGTCATAACTTCAACCTGTCGACGTAATATTCCATTGGCATTTTGGGCATCATGCGTCCGATGTGCTAAGTGTGAAACTGACACGAACGTGATATTACACGGCAGACAGCGGCTAATATAATGGGCAACAGATAGCGTAACGTCAGTTCAGAGAACAGTTTTGCGCAACGGCGTGTCATTGCGGGAATAAACATCCAAAAGCACATGAGAACGAAATGTCATTTAATCATCGAACATGTCAAAGGGCGCACAATTGGATGCCGCACCCATGATGTGAGTGTAACGCACAAAACCTCGACTTAAACGCGAGGCCCGATACACGGTTCTAAGCCCCCTACCATCACGAAAGGGATAAAAAGATAAATTCAATCAGATGATAAGCCTCTATGCAAATTTAGACCTTCATGCGTAGTTCTATACGCCACGCTTCTGAAATTTTCAAGTTCCTTGAAAATACGGTGTTAATTTACCAGGCGAAATCTAGACCGACATATCTATATCAAAACCGACAGAAACTAGATATCGTGGCGATTTACTCACGCTACCAGACGTTATTTGTAATGATCCAGTGAAATATGCAAAGGCAGACACTATGGGCAATTTACATTCATTTCCTGAGCTTTGCTCGAGAATGCTGACGCTGGGGGTTCAGGGACGAGCATACAACGTAGGGTGGCACAATATTTCTACTGCCAGTGGCCTTTTAAAACATAGAAAACCTTTTGCAATGCATTTTAAGCAGATCAACGTTTGGTAGATTTTCAAATACACTGACTAATTATTCAAAAAGATCTTAAAGTTTTAAACTAGAATTTTGGGGACCTTTAGATGACATGTTTTACTGCAGTGAAATGTAAGCGATTATATGAGCATTTCTGGGTGTTCTCTGAGGAGCGCGGTTGTGGTTTGTGGTCGTATGTTCAGACTACTAGCCCGTAGTGATCGTCGAAATACTTTGCCGTTCTCTTCGAAATTTTAGACTGCCGTTTCCAGCGTTTGGACTAAGTGAAACGTAAGGCATAGGGTTTTGGCTAAATATGGCATTAATTATTTGTGGCTAGTCCTGCAAATTCGTGTCTTTAAAAAAATTACTCTAAATCTTGCAGTAATCCACTACATTCAGCTACCGTTTTTTCGTAACGCTGCAAAACTTCGCTTTCTGACTTTACTAACAAAATTCGGCTATGAATGTCATCCCAAACCCGTCGCATGCAATATTGCGAAATGTCGGCGTATGACTTTAGCACATTTCACCCAAAGTTGTCTAAAATGGACGGGCACAGGTTGTAAAGATCCATAACAAATCGCCTGGTCTGACAGTACTATTTTTAACTAATTCCCTGCGGTCGCAAAGCGACTTTTTGTTGTACCAACTCCCAGCCTATTTGCCTGAAAACTAGTAAATGTAGTTGGAAGATTGCGCTTCTCTGAACCAATGCACTTGGAGATCTCGAAATATTCTCCTTCCAAGTGAAAGAAACCGATAAAATGGGCTCGATCGCATTTATTCACTAACTATAGTTAGTAAATCCAACGCAAGAACGTATGCAAAGTGCATTGCGAAACAGTGGAGAAAATTGTGCCCCATTGCATTTCGTTTCCGTTCCTGGACTCCGAGCGCTAGTATTGTCGAGTGAGTAGTTCGGAAAATGAAAATAAGATATTTGTCGTATCATCTGTTGCATTTTCCAGTGAGTCAGCATAGACGGTTACGCGGACGATGCTGCCTTGTGCCATATCGCAAAGACGCTGGACACGAGAAAATCCTGTAATCTTTCGCGATCGACCGTCATTTTTACTTATCTCCCACAACTGGCTTGGGAAGCTTCAGATATCGGTGCCGATAAATCTACGCAGGGTAATCCGGTTGACCAATTTTAGTAAACGGTAAAAACGTACGTCACTGCTTGGTGCTTGTATAAACCCAAACTTACTAGTCGGCAACGCCCATCTTGTGATCCTACTTTTCACAAAATGAGACATGCAGTTACTTTGTTTAAAAATTGTATTAGATCTGCCAGTCGAAGGCAGAATTATTGAGAGGCGTTTATCGTGGAATACTACGCTTTACATAAGGAGTGCCATTTTCCAACTTTATTGCGTCCAGACCAGCATGCCACTATAAAACTATAGCCCTTTATTGTAACTGCTCCCGTTAAATGGTCAAAGCCATCTTTGCCAGAAAAAAACATTGGAGTTCATACACCCGTACTTTAAGTATGAACAAAATATCTTGCCCAGTTCCACAGCAGCAAGATTAAGTATTCATACTTTGACTGACTGGGATGCTATCCCATATGATAGGGGGATGGTCAGTTAGCGCGTCAACCAACTACTGTTCCCGATCTGACCCTTGTTGGCAGGCCGAGGAATTCACACCCGAAGCCGCATCTTGCGCTCCCCTTGACCGGCATGGGAAGTGCAGTAGCAATGAATTTCCGCTACACTGTCGGTAGCACCCTACCGAATTCAAGCGCAGATCACCTGTAGAATATACTGTCGAGGGTGAATATGGTCGACGCATTAGTCGGTCTATCCATAAACACTGAGAGGAGCAAAGTATTTTTAAGCTGCATTTCTGATCTGGAAAAGACACTACGGAAGCACCAACTGGTAACTCGACGGTGCGAACAGTTTCAACTATCTTGGACAAATTTGTTGCCAAATATACGGAGCAAGGACGGTATTGACGACCAAATCACGGCCGTTTCGGGGCTTCCGATATCCCAAGAAAGTCATGTTAGACTTGTCATGATATCTGCATCGCTAGATAGATCGGCGTGTACCAAGCGTCTATCCACTTAGTCCTTTTTTCGATTGGGCGCGTGGAAGACGAGCAAGAGCTGGAGGTTTTTAATCACCGTTACCTTAGAACCACTCTTCGAGGGAATGTCGTCGGCTTCATCTCGGACGCGTTCGTCTGCACCCGCTGCGGCAATATCGCGGGCATAGTTTTGGTAATCTTATAAAGACTGCCTGGGTGGTTTAGGCACGTTCTTCATCGTTGGTTTCGTGAGTCAGGTGTTTCTGCTCTTGCTCTACCGCTGCTCTCCATCTGGCAACGTTGAAGGGTAATTCGGCTGAGAAGTGGGCTTAAGGGTCCTCTTAAGACACCATGGTGGCTCTTAGGGCTTCGTCATCCGACCTCTGTCGTTTGGGAAGAGAGTCGATTGAGTTCTCCAAGTCAGCTGCTGTTTCTGAGGTTCAATCCACAATGTTGGACAAGCCAAGCATAATGAAGACAGCATTAAGTGCAATTACAAATCGTTACTGTCAGCCGTCACCGTTTTCCAGTCTTTTGTCTTGGATAAAGACTGTACCTACATCTCTCCCTTCTCTGTACTGAAAACCAAAGACTACCTTATTTACTTCCGTCCGAACCTAAATCATGTGCCACTATCCTTGCGCTTTTAGGAGCGTTGATTTCCTTTACTATAGTAGCATGCACTATCTACTACTCTGCTAGCTAACTAGCTCCCTAACTTGCTCGAACAGAATTTTGTGCCTTTTGATTTGTAAACCAGCTTGAGAATTTCATTAGTTTCGCAAGTCTGACCACAGTATTTTGCTGATGGAGTGCCATAAGTGTATTTTTACTTGCCCAAAGCGACTTCTCTTGCATTACAAAGGTATAATTACCTTCGGTCTTAAGAAGCATGTTATTTATTTCCAAAAACTTTCTTTCCTTATCTCTTATGTGCGTGTGACTAGTAGTTAGCCTTGCCTTCATAAAGGCCAATCATGTTTTTGAAGGTATATTCTGTCGAAAATCATATACAAGTCGAGGTGTGCACTCCGGATTGGTTGAATCCTTCGAAAATCACTGTCTGGGATTTTTTACAGCCCTTTCTCGTTGCCTTATCAGTTAGACTTTACCGCCTTCGAATTGACTTCTTTTTTAGACATGGCTAGTTTCGGCACTTACGTAACGAACTTTGTCAAGACTGCCTTTTATACCATCCTTCCGAATAAAGTCGATGAATACTCTTATGAGCACTACGTTTCGGAATACTTTACGTAAGTTAATACTCAAACAAGTGAGTACTTGTAGGCTTGAGAAGGTGGAGACCTTGTATAGTTGCTTCATTTTCTACAAAGTTGCAAACCATTATGACATGATTTATGTACCTCCCGCGGCCTCGCTTGATACACTTTCCAAGGATAGGCGTGTGTACAGGTAGGTGGGACTGCCTTCCTTCTCATCAGCATTCAGCCTTTTTCGTTTCCAGGGAGACGTCAAAGTGGGACTGGAATTCTTCAAACATTACGCTGATGTGATTGCTATTCTTGCCGATATCAACTCCAAGCATGAAACCAAATTAGACCGTGTTTGGCTGGAAAAAATAACCGGTCTCTGTCGCCGCTATTCCACCTGGACGGCGGCCCACGTGGCGGCCTCGTTAAATTTCTTGCCAGCTTTTCAGGATCAGCGCGTCATCAGGTTACTATTTTTGCGTTAGTATGTTTTCATAGGTATTTTGGCAGATTCTGAATAATTTATATTGACCCAACTGTGAAAAACTCGGCGCCTCGGTGGGTTCGAATCCCACCGAGGCGCCGAGTTTTTCACAGTTGGGTCAATATGAATTAGTATGTTTTCTTTTGCATGCTGCCGGGCAAGTACCCCCAGAGATGCTTACTGGCAGTTATGCTAGGTAGCATGAAATGTTTATTTTTCCATAGCTTCCACGAGTTTTCCAGGACCCTTGCTTCAGTTTATCAGTCATTCTGAAAAAGTTCACAGCGGGACAAACACGGTTCGTATCTGATCGATAAGCTCGTCTACCATAGCTAGTATACCCAGCCACAGCCGTCAGAGCAATGAGCCCATGACTCAATAATAGAGCGTTAGACTACTTGACGCTCAATGACTAGAGGACTTGGGTCAGTCATATGATGCGAGAACTGGGCACAGGTGGCTGACGCAGTTGAGCAGAATTCACACCCGAAGTCGCATCTTGCGCTCTCCTTGACGGTTCGACCATCACAAACGACGATTTCCACCAGCATGGGAACTGCAAGGGCAATGACTTGCGCGTGAATTAGTTTGTACAGAAGCTCACTGAATTTGACTTGGGAAGTCAAGAAGGGGTCTTGGGCAGACCGATGGATATCAACTTCTACCAACTGTGGTCTCCCGACTTCTAATCCAGTTGACTTGTTATATGCCTACATCTTGTAGTTTTCTTAATCAGACAGCAGCTAGAAGTCCTAATTATGTCAAATCATCTACACCCGCTCTCTATGTCGTCTTGCTTTCGTGCCATCTCCGTGGGCTTTTATGTCTTTACTTTTTCTGCCCTTTTCACTTGTTTTTAGCCTAATCAACAAGATCGACTCAGAGACCGGATGGACACCACTTTTCGTTGCCGTGAAGGCAGGCAGTGTGGAAGCAGTCAAGGCTATAATGGCAGTGAAGGACTTCCGTCAGGGCATTGTTGACTCCGAGGCGAATTCCGTCTTGCATGTGGCCTCCAGTTTGGCGTCCGCTGAGATTTTGGAAGTATGTATATTCTTCTCCTCTCTAGGTTATTCCGCGCCCCGCTGGGCAACAGTTAAGTAGGGTCTGAGATACTGTGAATAGCCGAGCGGTCCAAAATGAAGGTGCCGCTAACCTCAGCCAAACTTTTCAGTCAGTGCCCGTTGTGGATCAGGATGTGTGCCGGGCTCGACCGTGCCATCCACCTTGCGTCCTCTCCCCACCACCGGTCATCTTGACACCGGGCTCAGGCGGGGGAGGAGGAGGGTGCTGTGCAAGTCTACCACTGCTATAAATTAACTCACGCACAAGTCAGCGTGCCTGCTTTCACCTTACTGTGGAGCACACAGTGGACATCGTCTGGAACGACGGTCAAACTGTCAGGTAGTCCTGCGTCACCAGCAAAGAGACGTCTGTCCAAATACAGTTTGCGTTGGACGCCCCCTAACTTCCCCTGTCGGGGCCGAACTCGATATCGGTTTCCCCTCGATCACCTTACCTTTTGACCACTAATCCATTCAAAACTTGACGCCTAGACCGCATGGGAGATCCGCGGGACCGAAAATAACCAGGACTTACTGGCAGGGAGTAGTGGCTGCAAAGCGGATTTCTGCCTGTCCCTGTCGGCAAAATCAAGCGAAATCGTGCTTTTCTTGCTGAACCGCATCTCAATTAATTCAAAAGACTAAAAGATAACACGAATCCTCGGGAAACTGTTTTTGTAATCTATACTCAGAATGCGGGCTGTTGGCAAGGCCCCATACCTGGAATTACACTAATTCTTAAGGGATATTTAAATGTAAACTACACTAAAACATTATTTTTAACCGTTATTCTATTTGTGCCTTCATATTCACTCAGTTTTTTTCCATGGGCAGACGTTTCGAAATCTTAAAAATCAAGTTTACTAAATTGCAACCATTTTTGACGCTTTCGGGATTTTGCGCTTTTCTAAAAAAATTGACATTTCTAAACAACGCAACATTGCCTTTATTATTTATTTTAGGCCATTAATTATCTTAAAGTTGTGCTTTATTAACATATATATTGGGTTCACGGATTTGTGTCGGTTTGCAAGTGATTAGAAATCATTCGTAAATTTTGACATGTTTCATGAGGTAGGCCATCCACTGTACATTTATCACGTATGGGGAAGTTCCCCAGGTAATTGTTTTTGGTGCGCGGATGGCCGTATCGCTAGAAGTACCTTTCTCCTTAAATTGTTGGTGCTTCATCCACCGATGTACAAAGGCATGTTTGTAGCCATTTGGGAAAGTTATTTTTGTCTTGCCAGTTCCTTCATCAAAGCAGTTCGTTTTGGCACGACCTAGAAGGCTGTAAGCAGGACTCCCTTTGTGAGAAACAGTGGTGGTTACTCCCCGAGTATGCCGCTGTGATAAATGAATTATTAAGTTGTCCATCAGTCTGGCACGGGAGTTGCTAATCAACCTCCGTTTCGAAAGTAGGCTAAATTCCTGGAAATGTACGGTTAAGATTCGTGTGCAGCAAATCCACCTGATTTTTCTGCGATAACAACTGTGTCATCTACTTAACGCAATCATGCCTTAAGGTTAACTGTTGGAATAGACACAGTTTCTAGTTTCGGAAAACTATTTTGGAATCTACACTCAGAATGCAGGCAGTTGACAAACCGCCATGTATGAAATTGCACTAATTATTAAACGATATTTAGATGCAAACTTCACTAAAACACTATTATCAAACGTCAGTTCATTTGTACATTCATACTTACTACGTTTGCGGCATGAGAATACATTCTATACATATAAACAAAGTTTACTAAGTTAGAGCCATTTCGGACGTTTTCGGGATATTGCGCTTTTCTAAAAAAAAACCGGCATTTCTAAACAACTCAACACCGTCTTTAATGTTTCTATTATGTTTTTAATTCTTTTAAACTTCTACTTAACTAAAGAAGACATTGGACTAATGAAAAGGTGTCGGTTTTGCGAGTGATTGGCATTCGTAAATTTCGACGGATTTCATGAGTTAGGCAACGCACTGTAGTTGCGTTAACTCCTAACTATGACCCATAATGCTAAACCCTAACACCTAACCCCAACCTCAACAGTATTGAGTCCATTAGGTGGGGCTGCCAAACTGCATCTTACCTAGGGGTCGGTTACGCCGTCCTAGTCCCAAGTGTAAGCACAATGTAGGCATTGCAAGTAAAGTAAGCCGAAGGAGGATGCTAGAATCGTTAGTGAGATAATAGCCAGAGCTAAAACGGAAAAGGACAACCTGACGTTTCGACTTAGTGGTAGGTTCAGTCTAAGGGCCTGAGTTAGTGTCAGGCTGAGAATTTAGTTTAGGGTTAAGGTTTGTGTTAAGTTTAAGGGTTTTGGTTAGAGTTAGAGCTAGGGTTTGTGATCGGTTTAGGGTTGAGTTTAGTGTGAACTTTAGGGTTAGCGTTAGGCTTATAATTACACTGAGGATTAGGTTTACTTTTGAGGTTATGGTTAGGTTTACCGTTAGGTTTGGGGTATTACTGCCCCATGTGTCCTGTCAGCCGGGTCTTTTGCAGGGATTTTAGGTTGCCTTTTCCGTTTTAGCCTCGGCTACTCTCGCCACTAACAATTTCAGCATCCCCCTTCAGCCTACTTTACTTTCAATATCCACATTGTGCCTGCACTTGGAACCAGAACAGCGTAACCGACTCTTGCCCTAATTGCTGTCTTTTGGCTTCCACCAGGAAATGGAATAGAGGTGAACCTACAGGAGCGCCTCTTATTTACCGATAGCGTCCTTTGAGAAGGAAAATTTGGCTTTCACCGTAAGGCGTCCGCAGGCATTTCAGGTTTGAAGTTTCTCGGTGCAGCGTTGCGCTAAATCGAGCGGGATCGAGGTGAACAGCGAGATCAGTTACAGTTATAGCTTCTCTCAGTTTTTTTTAGAAACTCTGGAGTCTTTAGCGGAGTTTTTGGAGTTCTCTGGTGAGATAGCCACTTTGAAATCTCGTGGTTTGGTGCGGGAGACTATCAGTCGCAGTGAATGTTAGGAAGTCCATATATCTTGGTAGTCGTTGGTTCTTTCTGTCTTAAGGATTTGCCAATAATTCCTGGAATAAATCGCCTCCCCGCAGGCGTTCTGTTTCGATGCATGAATTCCGTACTTTTGTGGGATTGAAGGCAGAGTCGTCCTTCAACAGTGACATCAGCGCTGTGTAGTTTACTTTGTTCAGAATACATACAGTGCGTGACCTATCTCATGAAATGTTGGCTGAAATTCTGAAATGCGTTTTCGATTAGGAAGGATTAATTGGTCGCGGTTATAATACTGATTATCTTAAGGCCTACCCTTATAACATTTTGGACTCGGCAGGATGTCTGCTTTAAAATGCATTTTTTCAATGTCTTGTAGAAAGCGTGCTCAGTAAAAAATGACTACTTAAGTAGCATGCATTTTTCCCATTGATTTTCGATGGTCTTGGAAATTCAAATATATTTTATAGAAACCACAAACAAAAATGTGCTTTCTTTTAGTCAATCAATAGAGAATCACGTCTTCTTTATATTTTATACTTAGGGAAGGAGTATAATTAGGTTTTAAAAAAGTTTCTAATTATGAGACTTTTTAAAACCGCGATATGTCCATTCACATAGCATCGTACCTGGCCGTTTACCACTGCTCCTCATGAAATGTACAACATGGTCCGCATCCATTGCAACATTTTATGGACCCTGTATAATATCTCTTTAATGACATAGAAAAATATGGGATTTTCTTTACGCGGAACGCATGCACCTTGTAGAGTGTAATCACTAAGCGCTAATGCAACGAATGATCAGGCTCCAAATTTTTCGGAAATTAGAAAACTTTTTTAAAACATAATTATACTCCTTCCTTAAGTATAAAATATATAGAAGACGTGATTATCTATTGATCGACTAAAAGAAAGCATATTTTGTTTATGGTTTCTATAAAATATATTTGAATTTCAAAGACCATCGAAAATCAATGTGAAAAATGCATGCTACTTAAGTAGTCATTTTTTACCGAGCACGCTTTCTACAGGAGATTGAATAGAAGTGCATTTTAAAGCCGACAGCCTGCCGAGTCCAAAATGTTATAAGAGTATGCCTTATGATAATCAGTATCACAACCGCGGCCAAGTAATCCTTCCTAATCGAAAACGTATTTCAGAATTTCAGCCAACATTTCATGAGATAGGTCACGCACTGTACACCTCTCAAAGACATCGACGTTTATTAAGTTTTGGTAAAATTCGAAGAGGTGCCCCTTCATGTTTCTGACACCACCCGCTGTCAAACAAAGTGGACGCCGCAGAAAGTGCAACTATCGCACTAGAGCGTTAGGGCACATGACAGTTCGACCGTCGATTCCGACGATGTCCACCATGTGCTACACAACAAGGTGCAGCAGGGACGGAGACTTGTGCGTGAATCAGTTTATAGTGGTAGAGGACTTGCACAGCATCCGCCTCACTCTCTCCTCCTCCCCCACCTGGACCCGGTGTCAAGACAGAGTCAAGAAGACCGGAGGCGGCGGAGAAGGGTGCAGGTGGATGGCACGGTCCAGCCCGCACCTTGACGCTCCACTTCGTACCCCCTGTTCCACACAGCAAATGACCAACAACAACAATGGGAGGCGGCGGGAGTCCCAGTGTGCGCGACGTCTGCGGGCAACCGGGTCCGCCACCGCACCCCGAAATGTTGGCATTTGTTATGGTGCACAAATCCGATATGGCCCCCTGTGTTTGTCCAGCGCATCTACCACGTGGCCCGTTTGGGGAGGGGGCGCACTTAGGGCACATAAGGGTTGTCAAACAACCACTGGTTGCGTAAGAGATGTGGCCACAGAGTTATGGTAGGCTTCGGGGACGGAGGGGGGGGGGAGGCTTGTACGGTTACGGCTTCCTATGTTGGAGAAGCAGGGGGGCTGGCAGATCAATGAAAATATAGGTAGCTGAACTAGCTGTCCCTGATGTTGTTGGCAAGTCTCGTGGAGAATCTGCCATGCAAACCAGAGAAAAACAAAGACATTTTCATTCACTCCTTATCATCCACCGGACTCCTTCCCGAGGACGCAGATTGTCAGACACGTTGTCTACAAAGCATCTTCGCAAAGAAGTCAGACTGGCGGGCACTGTACCAAAACGGCGCATGTTGTGTTGGATAGGTCACCTGTAAATGTCGCTGACTACGGCGCATAATAAACTTTTAGTGCTCCTACTCCTCCTCCCCCCTTGCCAAGTTAGGCAAGATCCAAGTTCCCTTGACGCTCTGTGTAGCACAAAGCTCCAGACCCATTCCTCTCCTCCCTCTCTCTTTTTTCCAGATTCTTTTGGATATTGCGCCCAAGGTGGACGGTGCCTTGCCGTCAAACGGGACGCAACGTCTCCCGACTGGCAACAGGAACAACGAGAGGGCGACTGTGAATGCCGTGAACGCAAACGGGGAGACAGCGCTTCACATCGCCTGCTCTACTCCCTCACCGCAATGTGTGGAAGCCCTGTTGAAAGCCGGCGCCACTCCACTTATCGGCACCGCTGATCTCTATCCCATACACATCGCCATCGAAAAGGAATCCACTGAGTAAGTAGACCCGGTAAATGTCTGCTGTTTCTAAATGTACCAGCATCGGGTTGTACTTGGTATGGCTGCGACCATGCATGATCTAGCTGGCCTCGATGGTGTCCGTAACTGTACCTGTCCACTCGCGGCGATCCGCGGCAGCAGATCTGGACGGTTCAACCCATTCTTTTCGCCAGTGTCGGAGAGACCGAATACCACAGGTCCAAGAACCACCTCCATGTCTTGATCTGTGTTGAACCAGGTTTTGAGCTGAGACCCCCCCCCCTTCGACGCCCCCAATGCGGTAACGGTGCTGGATCGGGGGCAGTAAACCGAGCTCCTGAAGTGGACGACTAGGAACATGCCAAAACCACCTCAGTCGCCTTTCTTGAATGGCCTGAGTCATCCCTGCGCTGTTGTCGCAGCGAGCGCAGACTGTCTCATTTAGGACGAAGTCGGCGAACTTTACTCGACATATGGTCCCGAGATAGTTGTGGTCAAATACCTCCCGTTTTTGCTCGTCCTCCACACGCAAAGCCCAGCATTCACAACCGTAGAACAGGACAGAACGGACAGATGCACGGTACACGCAAATCTTAGCGGTGATGGAGAAGTCGCGTCGGATCCCTAGGCATTTTCTAAGCCTTTAGAAAACCCAGCGGGCAGCATCAATTCGGGAGACAATGTCATTCTTGCTCTGCCCATTCGGCATCAGCCACGGGTTCCATAGCCTCGCCGCCTCGCGAGTCTAAGTATGTTGCCTTCGTCGTATCAATCCGATTGTGACCCCTAGAACAGGCTCCGCGGTAAATGCTCTGAACCAACACAGGGTGCTAGAGCGGAGTCCAGCAGAGGGTTATCGATGAACGTCTCTGATGATGGATTCGAGTGAGAATCTGAAACGTCAGGCCAGTAAATTTCTTGTTCCAGTGATCACATATTCTTCTTCTGGTTATCGGGAGTGCGCACCCATAACAAAGACCAACATTTGGGGTGTGTCGACAGGCCCAGTTGCCGGCTCACGTAGCACCAACTGGTACCCTTGCCGCTCCCTACTTCTGTTGGGGTATAAAATCCTGGTCAGTGCGCGTTGTGGACGGGGGGGGGTGTGGTCGCACGCCTAGGTGCGGGTTTCAGTCGCACCTCCCCCGCTTCGCGTCTTTTCAACTATGTCTTGACACGGGCCTAGGTGGGGGAAGAGGAGAGGGTGCGGTAGACGCTGCGCAAGTCAACTATCATTATAAACTAATTCACGCGCAGGTCACCGCCCCTGCTCTCTCTCACACTGCTGTGGAGCACACGGTGGACATCGTCGGTTACAACGACGATCGAAGTGTCATCTATCCAACTGGCCTCCTTTTTTTTATTCAGAGTCGGCTCCCTGAGTTCTGGCGCATGCTTCAGGCGTTCGGACTAAGCGCATCTGTGGCACACTTTCACGGTTTTTGGCGCAGGATTTATCGAAGAAAAAGTTTTCTGCATCCATCAGCACACAAACACACATAGGGAGCAAAGGTTATGAAGATTAGTTCTAGTCTACTTGCGACAGGCATGCCGCGCTGTCGAGGCGACCTGCATGTACAGTCGGTACTTAATCTCGTGACATGTCAACCGCGAAATTCTGAAATGCGTTTTCGATTAGGAAGGATTACTTAGGTGAGGTTCTGATGCTGCTAATCGTGCGACATAATCTAGAGATATTTCAGTCGCACCAGATTGTCGGCTTTTGGATGAGCTTCTGCAGAAATCACACTCGCCAAAACATGACGACTAGGCTAAACTCAAAAAATGAACAAGAATACTCGTTCTCGTCTTCAATTTTTTCACTAGAAGAATGAAGATCTTTCGGTTTTTAGAAAGTTTATCGATTCCCGAATAAATTTAAAAGCCGACCTGTTGTTACATTTACGCTTAGGGTTTTCCAACTACAAAAAAATCATACATTCCGCGATGTCATTGAGGAGACGCCATATGAAGTTCGTATAATTCATATTTCATAAAGTGCACTAATAAACGGACAAATGCGATGCTATGTGAATTTTCATATCACGTCCTTTCTTCAAGTATAAAATTTGAAGGAAACGTAATTTGCCACAATACCAGTAGAACATGAACATGTTTTCTATGAAATATATTCGAATTTATGGTGAGGCTAGGTAAATAATAGGAGGATAAAGAAATAAAAAAATGCATACTACTCTAATAATCATTTTTAGCGAATGAGGTTTTGCCGGGCGACCGGCGTCCTGGCGTGACTGAAATATCTTGGGATTATTTCGCACGATAATCGATATTACAACCACCAGTTAAGTAATCCTGCCTGATCGAAAACGCATTTTAGAATTTCAGTCAATATCTCGTACGATTGGTCACTGACTGTATTTATCTCAGCCATCATTGCAACCTACTTACTTACCTTCAATGCGCACGCATCAATGTCTCGAAATCGGGCCCTGGCAACGGTTGTCCTGTTGGCGTTCCATTCCCGAGCCCAAATGACTCCTGAATGCGAACTTCTCTCCGCACTGCTTCGTTTGCTCATCGCGAAAAAGATGCCGATGCCGATTCGGAGGATGGTCGAATGCTATGAGGTCGCGGACGACTTCATCCAAGTGGTGTGTGGTAGACAGAAACAGGATCTGTGTTGTGTCCATATGGCTTGTCGCGGCTATGGAGGAGGGAGGAAGCCTTGAGGTCGATCCAGCCCGGATGCATTACCTAGTTTTTTTTCTTTGCAAATGACCTTATGTGTTTCTAAACCACCACGAAGTACTAGTCGCCGTTGTTTCGACAGTTACTGATTGACAGGCTAACTGGTTCTTCAGGCTACAACACCTACATGTAGCTTCTAAAGCAGCTTTCTGCACCAAGAGGTCCTTGATTCTCCCCCCCCCCCCCCCCTCTGTGTAACGGAAGAGTCCAGCCTTAGCCCAGTCACTGCCTCTGCGTTTATCGTCAATCGTCTCTTGCTGTGAGAAAGCAGTGGGCGCTGATAGGGAGATCGAGGTGCATGCAACGCGGGTTTATCTTATTACGGCCTAGTCCACGCCCTCGTCACTACTCCGCCCTCAAGAAGTCCTCACAGCTGCTCCTTAGGGGTCGTCGTTACTTGCGAGGGACGAACTGTCAAAAGTCCTTGCTGACCTGTAGGTCATGGTTTGTCGATCAGGATCGCAAATTCCTCTGAAGGCGTCAGTTTTCAGCAACCTGGAATTCTTCTGAACGACACTGCAGCCGCACTCCGTAGCCCTAGAGCATGATCATCCTGCGTTCCTTTGGCTGGAGGCAACTAATGTCCCCAGTTTTCCCCATTTTGGTAGCGGAGAAGCAGTTTTGGTAAGACAGGGCCATGAGTGTCCCCGGCATTACAGGTGGGGAGGCGTAGGATTAGTGTTTAGATTATAGCTAGGGGTCATGCACGGGAATATAGACCAGAAGAAGACACTTCCCCATCATCACTAAGATTCGCGTGTATCGTGCATCCGTCCAGTCTGTCCTTCCTTACGACTGTGAATGCCGGGCAGTGCGCGTGTGGGACGAGCGAAAACTGGAGGTATTTGATCCCCACTGCTTCAGGACCATCCTTCGAGTGAAGTTCACTGACACTCGCAGCGATAACATCGCAAGGATAACTCGGGTCATCCACCAAGAAATATGGCCGAGATGTTTTGGGCATGTTCTTCGTCGTTCACCTCACAAGCTCTGGTGTTACTGTCCTCGATCTGGCACCTTTACCCTATTGGAGGGGTAGAAAAGGTCTCAACTCAAAACCACGGTTCGACACAGATCGTCAAGATGTGGAGGTGGTTCTTGAGCCCTCGGTATTCGGTCTCGTCGTTGGCGAAAAGAATGAGTTGAACCGTCCAGATCTGCTGCCGCGGATCACCATAGGTGGAGAGGTACAGTTCGAGACATTGCCGAGTTCGGCTAGATCAGGCATGATCGCAGCCGTAACAAGTACAAGTGAAGCGAAATTCCTCTGGAGGGCACCTATTGCTGCGTCCTAACTTTAATCCGTACGCTAACCCTTCTAGCCCTAAGATCAGCCCTCATAAGGTTTATCCCAACTGTCCTAACCCAACACAACCCCCTTAGAATTTAGCGCGAAGTCATCTGTAGTACGGGAGTCCACATTCTCCTTCCCTACCATGCTCGGTTAGGAGTTAGGAGGGTTTACGTCAGGGTTAGGGTTGAAGTTGGCACACTGAAATAGGTATCTCTCCTGGAATTTAGTACGAGGCCGCCCGTTTTACGAGGGCTGGCACTTATTCCCGTGTTCAACTGCAGTTTTCAATGCGGAATACGACAGTTCAACCGTCTTTGCCGACGATGTCCACCGCAGGATAGAGCACACACGATTATTTGTGCGTGAATTAGTTTATAGTGGCAGTGGGCTTGCACAGTATCTACCACACCTCCTCCCCCCACCTAGACCCGGTGTCAAGACATAGTTAAGAAGACCTTCTTCGCCGCTATAATGCCTGAGCTCATTTGCAGTGACCCATCGGCCAGGGGAGAGGGTTTAACCACTTTCCCTTTTACTTGTCCCGACTGACGTCCTTTCGGTCAAAGGACTGCAGTTAGTGTCCAGTATGCACGTCCCTGGAAGCTCGCCTACAGATAATATCCACGTCTAAGGTTGTTTAGCCAAAACCCCTGCCAACTCGGCGTCGCCGCGCGTTGAGCGCTTTAATACCTTGTCCCCGCGGTAATGCAATCTCGCACTTCAGTCGGATGAGAGTAGCCCTTTTACGCATGAAATTTTGCAGGAATCTAGTGCATCACTCTCGCAGAAGCAGATCGCGTCCATAAACTCACCAGTCAGAAGTAATGAAATTTGCTGGCCTAGTTGGGCGGAAGACAACCCCTCATATCCCAAATGCTGGTGGTGATCGCTGTAGCCATTCAAACACCATCTACGATGGGCAAGGCCTGTTAATGTCCTGATAGAACCGCCAGCAACGACAGGGTGTAGGACCCTCAACTAACTTGAGCTGACCTGTGGACCTTGTCATGCGTTGAATGAAGGTAGAGGGGGTTTTACGGGCGGCGCAACACACAGGACGGAGAGCAAGAAGAGACAAGAAAGAGATGCATTTCTGCCGAAAGTCTTATCGTACGCCAGCATTTGGCAAAGAAAGTGAGCGCGAGAAGTTAAAAATAAGCAGGAGGCAATTTCTAGAAAATAACGGACTTTTAACAAAGCGCTGCTGATAAGTTTACATTTAGTCAGGAAGGAAAGGAAATTTCAAGCAATGGGAACGGTGAATAATAAGTGATGTTCACAATCACACTGAATTTTAGGGTATATTTTGTAGTTGCCATCTATCTGGGGTCCTACACCCTACCGTTACCGAACCGCCAAACGGCCCCAGCGTCGTCCTGATCCCTAGGCGTTCCTTACCACATGCTGACTTTATTTGCCAGAGCGGGGAATATTTTTGCCAATTATTAGGTAACCAAAATGGTTTTTTCTGGTCAGCCCGAGAATCCTGCACATTTTTCAGCACCAAAAAACAAAACTGTTTTTTACTGGCCTCATTTATGCGAGAGGTCGCATTATCAGTTGCTGTAGTCTAACGCACGGGAGTTCTGTTGGCACCGTATTTGAGGTCATTTGACCAGCACAATTATGAGTTTGGCATTGCCAGGGCCGCACAGAGTGAATCCCCGTTGAGCGACTGACCTCGGTTTAAACTCGCGAAAAAAAGAGTTTACCAAAACGATCTCTTCGCGTGAAGCAACATAATTCGCAGTGGCATGCCACCTCTCTCTCTCTCGAAGACCTTTATGCTATTGTTAATTACGTAAAAAAATCTATCCTAGCAGTTTGTTTCTTTTGCTGACTTGGAACTATTTTTGGAGCTAGGGCTCATTTCTCGAGACCGGTTTGCTGGAGTCATTGTAATTCCCTGATATGTACTGTTTGCAAGGCGTGCATATTTTGTTTTTAGGCGACAAATCGTAGTTTGGAGATCTTTTCCATGCGCACAGTAGGTGAGCTAATTTGTGAGATGTCATGAGTTAACACAAGAAAATTCCTATGACGCAAAATCCGCCCAAACCGCGTCCTCCAATGTACTACGGCACTGAAAAAAACGACTGTTCTTAAGGGGAGGGCATAGTTGGGTTGTAAATTAATATTCGCTGACGTAGAAATAATTAATTTTCGCTGCAAAGTAGAACTTCACAAAATGGCCTTATTAAAAATCGCCTATAGAGGGCTAACTGTGGGGTGCATAATGAAGGGGGACGCATAAATTGGGGAAAATACTGAAAAATAATAACAAATACAAAAGATCGGTTCTTTTTTGATTGTCCATTTGCATTTATCACAGCAGAAAGTCTCCGAGACATGTAGATAGCCAGGTTTTCTATAAGAGATTGCTCAATAGTACAAAATCGAGTTTTTCTTGCAGTAAAAATTTCTTATTCTCCTTATGCCAATGTTTTTTGATAAATGCGAGAATATTTTTGATGAGATCGAGATCCGGGCTGTGAGTAGGGATAAAAATCGACTGAAGGCCACATGCTGGTGCATAATGAAGGGGGATGCAGGAAATGGGGAAAATACTGAAAAATAATAACAAATACAAAAGATCAGTACCTTGTTGATTGTACATTTGTTTTATCACAGCAGAAAGTCTCCCAGACACGGAGATGGCCGGATTGTCTATAATGGATTGCTCAATATGATTGTCTAGTACAAAATCGAGTTTTTCTTGCATTTAAAATTTCTTATTCTCCTTGTGCCAATGTTTTTTGATAAATGCGAAAAGATTTTTGATGGGACCGAGATCCGGGCTGTTGGCAAGGATAAAAATCGGCTGGGGGGCCACATGCGGAGGCTGGCTGTTGTCGAAAAAGTTAGACTACAGTTAAAAGCGTTAGTAGATTCACACTCGTTTGGAACGATGGACGAGAGCATTGTTGTGTAAAATTATGTCGTTGTAATCGTAAACATCCTTCACAACATTGACGGACACCTTTCTGTTGGTGGTGTCCGTAGTCGACCGCCAGACTGGCCGCGCTCCGAATTTAATCGTCATCCAAACCGTTAACCGTCGAGAATTCTTGAAGGTTACTATCATCGCAGTGTGCTTTTTTGGGAAGCTTTTTTTCGCAAATGACTATCTCGGTCGACTTTATTGGCTCATCTAAAAATAAGACCTAATTGCAGAAGTAAGTGCTCTTCCAGAATTAGCGTCAGTAATCAATATATATTTTGGCACACAAGAAACTTCTCTAATAAGTTTTCTACTTAAAAACGGCTTGCTCATGGCCTTTTGTTGATGAAATTAAAATTCCTGCATCCTTTTCCTAATTATGTTCATAGATAACATCGGCAAATATTCTCTGTGAATCGTCTTAATGGACTATAGTCGTACCGTTTTAGTGTATGACGAATAAAATCGTTGTCATGCCTACTTGTGGACCGTTTTGGTCCACCCTGCTCATTTCTGGGTGCGGTTCTATCATTAACTATTCGCCACAGAGTAACCTTATTAATATTTAAAATACCTGCCAATCACTCGCGCGACAACCCTTTCACTGCAAATTTCCGTATCCTTTCATAGTCGACTGCTGAAAGACATTGTCTGGACCTCTTTATCGTACGGCGTGACACAGAAAAGTGGTCGCATGTCGCGCGTACTCACAATGTCTGTTTGCGCCTATTATTTCTCGGTGTGGTAAAACAAACTACTGATTTTTATGGCACGAAACGCCATAAAACTACAAGAAGGATTTTACAAGCTGAATTCACTCCCTCTTTCCTAAAAACAATGCAATTTCACATGCCCGCTCTCATCTGATTTTTATGGGGCAAAAATGTGTTTCATTGATATTTTGGCAGATTTTGAATAATTCATATTGAAGGAATATTTTCCCAGAATGAATTTAAAGCAAGCAAGGACAGCAAAATTTAATGGTACCACAAAATTTCGCGACGGCTTCTCAACTGCTGCCGGTCGTTGCATAACAGAAATAACAAGTGAGAAAGGTACAAAGGTTTGAATTTCGACAGAGAAAATCAATGTAAAACAGCAAGGTCAACGTGTACTGCGCGTATACTAATCGATAAAATGGTAACTTCAAAATGCAACATGGGAATGAAAATGGGGAACTAGGCATGCCGAGGGATTTCGAAACTCAAAAAGGGTTCGGATCTACCAGGGCAAGCTGAGGTTGACCACGTGGTCTAACTGTTTACATAGGTCGGGTTTCTCCCGCCGTATATAGGCTGCATCCAGGTAGCGCAATAACCGAGTAGTTCGTGCTCGAACTAATACTCGAAAAGACGTCTTAGGGTCAACCGAATGGCCACTATCAAGGAGATGTTTTGTAATGGAAGACCGTGGAGTCTTGTTCTCCTGCTTTAGAAGCCATTTAGGCAGGTGCTCAACTGCTCTGGCCGAGTTTTTCACAGTTGGGTCAATATGAAAAATGTGTTTGTCCGTTTTCAGACGGGATTTATTTCGTACCTTTCCTGTTTATATTAATCTTGGTTTACAACACAATGCACATAAACACGAACTTTTTATCTGCAAACTTCAATAGCGTAGGAAATTATCTGAATATCAAGAAAGGTCAGAGTTCGCTCAAATCCGCCCTGTTTTCCTTTAATAGAACTGCCTTGAAATGAATCCCTCTTCAGTAAAGGGCATTCTCTGTCTTAGATAATTTCAATAAACACAAATAACAACACCAAATGCGCGACTTACTTCTCAGTCAAATTTCCACCACGCCATTTCATGAGTCAGACCACCTACTGTATATGTGAGTCCTACTATGGGCAGATTTTAGCCCACCAATCGAGAGGCATGTCAGAGCGCTTCATGGCAGCATTATGGGAAGAGTTTTAAATGCTTTTCTAGGTAACTGTAGTGGATTGAATGGTCATCCAGAAACTTAAAAACCGCTCCAAGCCCTTAAGTAAAACAGTCAATTAAAAATGATCGCTTACGAGAAAGACAGAGGGAGAAGAAACATCAGAATTAGTATGAGATTGCTTTTAAAAGTAGCGATTTCTGAGGAGAGAAGTGAAATTCCGAAAAGTTAAAAATTCATGCATAGAGTTACTAATAGCATGAATTGTGGCAGCCAATCAGTTGCTAGGTTATGGGTGCATTTCTTCAAAAGGATACGTGGAATATAGAGTCAGAAACTGGAAGCATAATTACTAGACGCAATCTTAAGCACATGTCTGAGGAAAACTTTCCTTCCGTAACATTGCCGTGCTCTCTCTCTCTCCCTGGTGACGGCGGCGTCCGTTCGGTTCCAAGTCCCCCCCTCCCCCAAAACTGCCACTAAACGCTTCTTGCTTATTTTGATCGTTTCGAAAGACGATTTCTGTAGTTTGTGATTGCTGAAGTTATCAAAATAGGATTGTTCTGGAGGTTTTGCGTGCAGCGTCTCCGCGAAAGTGGTTGTTTCCTGCAGATGATGCTTTGAGCCATATTTTATGCCATCCCAATCATAAAACATCATCCCCGAAGAACCTCGACTCCCACAACTCAGGCCAGCAACGAGTATGCTTTTGATGAAATCTTATCATAGGCTCCTCTTTAAAAAACGCTCTGCTACGACACGTCGCGGATGACTGCCCATGTCGGAGAGAGCCATAAGTCGAGTAGCTCGCGGCCCAAGCTCTCGCGAGAATTTCGGCCTCATTGAACTTGAAGGCGTGGCCGGATCTCGTCAAGTGACCCCGGTCTGGGAGCTAGCGTCCTTCCCCCTCATTACTGATG
>CACRXP010000923.1:16340-39669 GCA_902702965.1 Spirometra erinaceieuropaei | reverse complement strand
ATGCCACCCCAAAGACGCGCTCACACGCCGTCCTATCGATCCGCCCACACGGCGTCCGTATGTTGATATCGCGCCAGCCACCGGCAGGATTGGAGAGTTGCCCAGCCACTCACATGAGTCAGGAGTCCAGTTGACATGTTAATAGCTCAAGGGCATGATCTGATTGGCCCAATTCAAGGTCGACCTTCGACATTTCTGTACGTGCCTTTTATCACCAGATTTTTTTGCTGTTAGGACTCAGCAACAGACTCCTCGTTCTTCCACCCTTGCCGTTGAGTTGTCATTCTCGAATCCAGTCACGGAGAGTTGTAGAACGAGCTACCGGCTAGGTGATACGGCGAGAACATAACAGAAGGCTCCCTCCCTCTCCGTCTTTCAGCGTAGGTTAAGAAGACTGGAGATGGGCTTTGATGCGGTGACTGATGTTACAATTGAACAGTCGTCAGCGCAGGCATCATAACCCAGCCAGCCTGCATTCGTAGTTTCCTCGGGTGAGAAGACAGGTCGACTGGCCCGCCAATGAAAGCAATTGCCGCCGTGTTGCTGCCGCTGCTGCTGCATTTAGCACAGTTTTGTGAGACCCTTTGATGCGCCCTGGGTGCCTATAGTAGGATTAGCAGAGACTGACTGCCTCGTGTACCTAGGCATTGGACGCGACCGTCAAAGTGGCTACCCCTCACAGAGCGACATTCTCTACATCTCTTCTCTCGTCTACTCTCTACCAGATCACATGTGTCCCTCGTGTACCATGCTGCGCAACTAATGCCCAAGTTGACAGCCTTCTAGAGCAGTCTGCCAGCCTAATGTCTAATCACCACAGAACTGCGTGCGTCGGCAGGCGCGTATGGTCCCACCTTGTAGGTCACTGCGTGTCTAATGGCACGTGATACTCCACCAGTCGAGGCAGACGATGCAGCGATAGCAGCAAAGACCTGTACTGCAAGACAGGCTTCGACAGCATCAGCATAGCCGCCCCCTTTCTGTATGCAATCCTCGTGTTCTAACAGCATGACTAAGTCAGGACTGCTGAGGTTGGTATCTGACCCAGTCTCTGAACAGAAATTTGCCGCCCTCTCTTGTGTGCCACACACAGACACACGGCAGTTCAACCGTCGTTGCCGACGATTTTCACCGTGTGCTGCACAGCAAGACGCAGCAGACACGGTGACTTGCGCGTGAATTCGTTGATAGTGATAGTGGACTTGCGTAGCATCTACCTTACTCCCCCCTTCCCCACTCCCTACCTGGACCCGGTGTCAAGACAGAGTCCAGAAGACTGGAGGCGGGGGAGCGCACAGGTGACTGGCGCGGCCGGACCCGCACCTAGGCGTGCCACCACACTCCCACTCCAAGATTTTTCGCCAACAGCAACACCCCACCAGGGGTTAGAAGGATGAGGATGATGACTGGGCAGCCATGCCCACCATTTGTATAACCAACAGGAGCGTAAGCGCATCTACCGGCAGGGAACCAGGTGTCGGGGAACTGCCATCGAATGCCAGGTTTCGAGACCCATGATTTGCTGATACTGGCATAGCACACGCTTCCAGAACTTTTGACCTAGAAGAGTGACAGGTGGTCCTGCATTTAGGCTGGGCCGTCACCCTTCAAGGCCGGGTAACCAAACAGTCACCGACTGAGAGGCAGTACCCATAAAGCACTCACACACGAACACTCCCCCACATGTCATAGATCGCTTGAGAAGGGACCGTACCGGCCTGAATCTCAGCCCACCAGTCCGCCACTCCATGAAACACACACCGGCACCCCTGCCTCAACCGATACAATCTGGGTTATTTCATTCGGATGCTCTGCCGCCGAGAGTCGTGGCAAGACCACATAAAGCCGGGTCCATCCCAGTCCGGGCTTTAAGCTCCAAAAGCCGAGGCACACCCTTCCAGTCGGCAGCCCTCAAGCTCGTGAGAGCTTAATTGGCTGTGTCACTTCGGTTCTCAGGAGAATAAGTCGCCCAGCCCCATTGGTCTCACGCTCTTCGTCGTCCAGTCGTGACCCAGTAGCCAGATTAAGTCAAACACGGCGATTAGTCAAGCTTTTCACCCGCCATTACCCGTTTGAAATGATACGGCTGACTTTTCTACGACAACTGCACTTGGTTTCATCGAGAAAAAAATTTACCGATTCCATAACGGCACGCCGACCGCCGGCTAAATAAACTGGTTTCCAGGCGTGTAATCGCGCTTAGTAAGCACCGCTTCGTGGGCTCACCGCGTGATAAACACCGTGCGTGACCTGTCTCATGAGATATTAAACGGGGTTCCAAAGTGTGCTTTCCGTTAGAAAAAGATTACGGAGGTGTGACTTTAAATTAGGTTATCGTCTGGCGTAACCCCAGCAGTGAGTGGTTAGGCGTTCCTTCTCGTGTTAATGGTCGTTTGGGTCGCTTGTGAAGGCTCACTCAAACAGAAAACCTCACTGTTGAAAAAAATAACGTCCACAGCAACGAGTATGCTGTCAATCAATTAGGAAACTGGATATCCTTGTATGCCGCGAAGACTGTTGTGGCCAAAGACCAAAGTGTTCAGAAAAGCGACAAATGTGACGTAAGTACCGAACTTCAACAGCAACCACCCAATCAACCACAAACGCAGTTGTGCAAGGACGCTCTATCGGCGTATTGAAACGCATGTTGTGAGCCGGAAGGCAAGATTGCCAAGCTACAATGCCTTCGATGGATTTTCAAAGCCAATTTCGCAACTTCATGCATACGCAAAAGGTACGAAAGGCCAAACTTCACGGACGCCAGATTTTGGCGAGGGCTTCCGTGCGTCGAGAACGTTTCAGAAGCTGTCGGCCGCCTCCTCGCACCACTTCGGGCTGGAGTTTCACACAGACCGGAGGCAACCATCAGGCCTCAGGTAATGAAACCGAATGACCCGCTGTCATGGCAAAAAAACGTCTGGAGTCGTTTATCGTATTTAGTCCAGTTGCGGACAGAGCAACTACGCTGAAGAAACCGGAGAACTGCTCCTAATGCGAATGGCTGAACACGCGGCAGCATTGCGGAGAAATGACGCCAGTTCTCAAGTTGCGGCTCATGTGACAAGATTCGGGCACACATTCCACTTCGACGAGACCAGAATTCTTGCTAGAGGTGGCAACCGCGTGAGCCGCGAGCTGCTTGAGTCATGCTTCACTGGACCCCAGTCGGTGAGTCAGATGGTTGCGCAATCGACGCATCAACACCTGTAATGGAATTGCAGTAACTAGCGACGAGAGCGCAGGCCTCTCACTCATGCCACGAATATGCTTTTTTCAGTGATGTACTAACTTTTGTACTGCGTCTAATTATCTCTGAGCCTGTGCTCTGAGGTGGCACAGGGGTACAAACCAGACACGGCTTTCTTTGTTTACCCTCGTTCTGTCTTTTTTTATTTTAATCCCTGCTCAGATGTGTGAATCTGCTCTGCGAGTACTGTCCGGGCGGGATCAACCTGCAGACCAGAAAGATGAAATTGTCAGTTCTACATCTAGCAAAGCAAAAACCGGTACGTCTACCAACATTCGCCCTTCCCCCCCCCTTTTCCCTGACCAGTCTTTTCCCCTCCAACCTGCCCCGCATATGCCCTTGCTGCCAGCTGGATAGGACACCGGAAAAAAGCACCCACGTATTATAGGTGACTTTGTACTACATTCCAGGGGAGCACTTACTCCCGTGCTTGACACTTTGTCGATTCCCTTCGGGAAGTTGTGTCCGTTGTTTTTCCGGACTCTCCGGTTCGGGTTCGGTCGTTGTTCAGTTCAGCTGTTTCACCGTGCAGTCTGAAATTCCCAGCCACCGACTCGACCCGCTTACTGTCACTGGAGACGCCTTTTTGCGACATGAGTGGAGGGGGCGCGGCGATCTCTTTGAGCACGTCGCCGTGACCAACCCGTAGACTGAGTTCACCGCACTGATGTCGCAAAAGTGTTGAAAGAATTTACTTCGCGGATGGACTGTCCCTTGGCAGACATGAGCTACTCATTGACTAAACAGACTACAATGTCATATTTTAGGGCACAGTTGACTTGGATGTCGAGGAAACATCAGGCTATCTGCCTTGATTGCGATCATCCGATTTATTTAACTCTGCCTGCTTTAATAAGTTGACCTCTAAGGAGCGCATTCAGAAGTAAAATAACTTACCATTTTACGCAACCTTGTTGTTCTTCTAGTTGGATAAGTTGCGTTAAAATTTCCAGAACATTCGCATTAACGGACAACACCGCAGATGCGGTGGACCAATAGGGGGGCTGCGCACTCATAACAAATACTCCAAAGGGCGAAGGTGTGGTGACACGCCGAGGCGCAGGCTCCCGCCGCGCCGCCCATCTGCGCTTATCCCTACATCAGATGATTGACCGGCCCGGCCAGTGGATGGGAGAGAGGAAAGCGAGGTCGACTCCGGGGTCTGCATCCCCACGGCACTTACCGCGCATGTTCCTAACCACAAGCAATCTGGCGCGCTTGTAACTTATCACGATGCATTAGAAACCATGGCTTGGAAGACTGCCAACTTACAGGATAACTCAGTCCTCCTCGCAAGACTGCAATGGCTCCTTCTGGATGTGGCATCTATGACACTTCCACTCATTTAGGATCCGTGACGCCGCTTTCTTGTTCGTGTTGAATCCTGGCCTATCGCCCGCCGGCCAGGTGCGCGTGCGTGGCACGAGTAGGTGGACTTGAAGAAGGAGACACGATCGCTGAGACAAGAGCTTTATTAGCCTGACGTTGCGGATCTCCTGCTCGCGAACCCATCATCAGAGACAAAAAGCAGATACGGGTGGTTCATGCACAAGAGGCTGCAGTATTTATAGGATCCAGTCGCCATTCTACCGCGCATACCTATGAACATTCACGGTTTCCCCCTTCATCCGGAATCGTCGCACTTGGTGTGATGCCTGCTCGATGGCAGACATTCGCGTCGTTAATTGCTGCAATTTCATCACGTGCGTTGGATGTTGGCGTGATGATTACTCGACCATCTGGCCCACCGACCCTGGTGTTGGGAAAAGTGTTCACTTGTGCGCACACCGCGTGGCCAATTACTCCGCCTAGACGAAGTCTCAGCGCCGAATATAGAAGGGGAAGGTCATTGCACTTGTTAATGGACTGGGGGCCGGTAAACCATGATTCAAGTAGCTCCCAGCTCACGCGGTTGTCACCTCTTGCGGGAACTTCAGCCTCGTCGAATTTGAATATGTGGCCGGATCTCGTCGAATGAGCCGCAACTTGAGAGCTGGCGCCGCCGTGTTTTCAGCCATTCTCGTTCGGATCTGTCTTCCGGTTTTTCAGACTTAGTTGGTTTGTCCGCAACTGCACCAGATCCGATAAAGGATAGGTGGGTCGTCTAGTTTTGTCAGCCACTGCGTACGATCCCACCTCCGGTCTTCTTGACTCTGCGTTGACGCCGATTTCAAGTGGTTCAGGGAAGAGAGAGTGCGTTAGATGCTGCGCAAGTCTACTATCACTACAACCTAATCCAGACATAAGTCCCCAGTGCAGCGTCCATACCGTGGGTTTGTGGAACCGTTACTATACTGTGTCGCACTCGCGTCCACATGCACGCTGTTCTCGACACCTTACTTATTCTAAACCACTGGAATATTATTAAACGCGGCATCCCCTTGCCGGCTAACTTCGCTGTGCGCTATAAATAGGCCTCGAGGGATGCTCCCTTGACATTTCTGATGACTGCTCCGGGTTAACTGTCCAAATTAGACACTTTCGTGCGTCCAGGCGTTATCCATTCTACGGCAAAAGAAGCTACGTGACCGGTGTAATCTCACCCGATATATGAAGACCTACAAAGTCAAATGGAGTCCTCAGCGGTCATTTATTTCAGTTCAGTCAATGTCAGACAAAACATGCAGACACAGTGACCTGTCTTCCCAGATTTGCGTGCACAATCACCCTACACTTCGCCAGGGTACACTGCGTTTTTCCCGGTATTAACATCATTCCAGAAGACATTCCTGGCAAGATGTGAGAGTTCGACCGTTGAATGAGACGTCTGTTGTGTGCCCCACAGAGTGAGCTCAGCGTTGATGACTTGCGCAGCATCTGCCGCACTCTGTCCTCTCTCCCACCCATCTTACTCCGATGTCAAGACGACGCTACTTGGGCTCAGGCGCAGTGACTGGCAAAGCGGAACAGTCGGTCTACACGTACCACACACACGACCTGGTCTCCGCCAGGTGTATCGGGGTTTTTTGAGGGTGGATCGGATTCCATCCAGATGGGCCGGGGGTTATAGACACCTAATCGTGAAAGAGCAATTGAGCTTGACACCCCGTTCTCCAACAGGCCATCCCACACAATCACTGCATTGACTGTGAGGACCGAGTTATCCTGTCGGCGGGCCACCTTCCAATCCACGACGTTTAGCAAGCGTCATCTTATGGCAAGGGATGCGATGATTCGCTTTTGGGGTCGGATTAGGCATTGTCAGCCTTCCTCTCCCGCCACCCTCTCCCATTCAACTGTCCGAGTCTGGGAATGAGATTGGGGGTGCGGCAGTGGCTGACCCAGATAAAACAACCAATCATCAAAAAAGCATGTTTCCCACTTACGTTAGAGGTGCATGCCCCTCAGTGCTCCGATCTGCCACACGTGAGATTGCCATAAAGGCCTCATTAAAAGGGATCCTGCTGGACCCGACTCTCAGTTCGCCAGCCATGCAAGCACACGGTACTGGCCACACGGACCGAGTTACTCCGTCGGTTGGCAACCTTCCAAGTCACAATTCCTAACGCGTCGTGACAAATTCAAGTGCGTCACATACGTCGTGATTTGTGCGCGCGTCGGGTTGTGATTCAAAGTATCATGTTTCGCGAATTTTTCTAGTTACTTTTCACTAAACCGGCACGGAACTCGCCTTGGGTTGGGTAAATTAAAAGTAGGAACGAGTCGTTACAGAGGGGTAGGTTGTGGCGGGATGTCGGTTCAACGCCAGTACTCTGTGAAATGACTTTTCGTTGATTTTGCTCTGCAAATTTGGTGGGACTGGCCTATATGGCCCCTAAACAGCTCATGAGAACAGGAATCACCTGCAATACGGGTGGTTTTAGGCCAACTTTCAGTGAAATTAGCGTTGGGTCTAAGGTTAGGACTAGGGTTAGGTTAAGGATTAGGTTTAAGGCTAGATTTAGAGTTAACGGTAAGGGCAGTTTATGACCAAGGCGGGGGCTAATGTTAACTGCAGAGTTGAGCTTTGGGTAGGATTATATTAAAGATTAGGGCAACGGTTTAGTTTTATATTAGGGTTGTTGTTGGGGTAAGGGAACATTTTGCCCTTTCCGGAAATGTGCGCAGGCCCACATTTATTGCGTGGGCGGGGCATTCCTATACACATGTGCTGTTTAGGGGACCATATAAGTCAGTCCTACCGACAATTTTGCACATAACAGGGTCCCGAGTCCCGATCAGCAAATCGTCCCGTCCACCGTCAAAAGCGCGGCCTATTTAAGAAAAATTCCGGTCCTGCTAAACAGATAAACTTTCTGTTTCCGTTCTTCACCGCTCGACCTGAATAAACAGCCGGTCCCACTTAACCGGTATCTGTTGTGTGTGAATTGTGTTCAGCAGTGCTGAGAAATTTGACGTCAGTAAGAAACATGCGGGGCGAATACCCCTGTGCATCGCTCCGGTACACCGCATTGCTTTTTTTCGAACTCCCCTTTAACTCCATTAGCTTCCTCTCATCAGTGCACATGCCCCAAAAATTTCTAACTCCGGGCAGAGTAACATTACCGACAAAGACACGGGAGACTGGAATGACTGTTTCTGGCTTATTAGCCGTCGTCAGCCAGTCATTTCCAACCCCGATCCTGCGACCTGTTGGCTAGAAGTCCAATGCCTGAGCCACGGGCTCGTTGTCCTGTTGGTTACGATCGGGAATAGACAATGGTTGAGGCAATGTATTCCCTAAAATCGGTCTCTTAGTTGTACGGCGCGGTAGACTAAGCTGGAAAGAACCTATCAAAGTCATGTAATTTTGAGAGCTTGGGTCTCAAACTGATGTCCGGAATGCCAGGGCATAAATATACTATGCATATAAGTACTAATCGCAAAAGCATCCTACTCGGCTTCTCTGCGGAAACAAGCGACTACAAATTTGGTGAGCGCCCCTCTACCACATTTAGCTCTAGATAAACTGACAGCCATTTTTCGCCGGCTTTCGACATCCGGAGGCATTTGAGACCTGACCTAGTCGACGAAGTTGCTTTCACGACTGGCCTTCGGCGATTCGGCCAAACCTTTTTTGAATTATTTTCTGCTGGATAGTCCTCACCAGCCTCTTCATCTCTACATGGTTTCCAACTGCGAGGCAGGCATTCTTGTTCACACCTTTGCCCAAACCCAAATGATCTGACCTTTGACCTCAAGCTGGCCTATTCACACCACTGTCTGCCCTCTGACCTCCACCCGCTTTTAACGTCTCCGCAAACTCGCATCTTGTTCTACTTTCCCCCTCTCCACCCCTCCCTAACAGCAACTGTTTGACCACCTCTGCGATCTGGGCGTCGAATTGAATCTGCGCAACTCCAGCGGTCAAACGATCCTCCATGAGGCGGTGCGTGAACAAAACCTCGATCGTGTACTCGCTCTGCTGATGCTGGGTGCCTCCACCGTCATCGGTGACAGCGCCGGCGCTCATCCACTGCACTATGCTGTTGAGGTAGGTCTCTGCCTCCTCCTCCCTCCCCATCCTGCCTTCCTCCCCTTCTTTTCCATCCTTTTCTCTCTGCCATGCCTTGCCATTGCGCCACGTGCTAACGCTCTGTTGGCACGCCGCTCACCGACCAATCCTGACTGGAGGGCTGGCCTCTGTCATGAGAATTGAACTACCCGCCTAGCTCGACCTTCACGTGTTTAAATGCAGTGGATGTCCCATCTCAGGAAATGTTAACTGAAATCCTGAAATGTGTCCTCTATCCGACAAGATTACAGTAAGTGTGCTAACTCATGAAATGTCAACAGAAATTCCGAAGTGCGTCTTCGTTTCGAAAAGATTAGGTAAGTGGTGTTGTAAAACCACTCATCTTGCAGCATAATTCTATAATATTTTAGTTACCTCAGGACGCCGGCTTTCAAACAAACTTCTTTCCGGCTGCATCTAAAAACCATACTCCGTAACAAATGACTGCATTTTTCATTGATTTTCTATGCCCTTAAAGATTCAGATATATCTCATGGAAAACATGCATAAAAATATCCATTCTTTTGCTCATTCAGTAGAAAATTACGTTTTCTTTCGATTTTATGCTCGAAAGAAGGGTATAATTCGGTTTTAAAAAAGTTTCTAATTGTGAGATTTTTTAATACAGTGAAATGGCCCTTCATAAAACGTCATGTCTCTGCATTTACCTATGTGGCTTATAGAGTTAACAATGTAGATCAAATCCACTGCTTAATTTTATAAACCCTATATGGTCCTCCCTTATTACCGTAGAGAAATGTATGGTTTTCCATACGCAGAAGTTATACGGCTTGTAGTTTGGAAACCCTGAATGCAAGTGTGGCGGCAGGTCTGGTTCAGAATTATTGGGGAATTGGACAAGTTTTATAAAACCAAACTATACTCTTACTTCGAGTGTAAAATTAAAAGAGGACGTAATTTTCTACTAAATGAGCAAAAGAGTGAATACTTTTATGCATTTTGTCCATGAAATGTAATAAGACTTTTAGGGGCATCGAAAATCAATGGGAAAATGTATGCTACTTAAGTAGTCATTTCTTACGGAGTATGGTTTTGGATACAGTCGGAAAGAATTTTTTTTGGAAGCCGGCATCCTGAGGTAACTGAATTATTATAGAATTATGCTGCACGATGATTCGTTTTACAACCCTACCTAATTAATCTTCTCGAAACGAGAACGCATTTCGGAATTTCGGTTGACGCTTCATGAGTTAGCTCACCTACTGTACCTACCAAATTTACAATCTTGAAGTAATCCCTCGAAAATGAGGACAGTTAGCGAACTTTCTACCGTATCCCTTGCCCCAATCACGTGCTTTACAGTTGCGGCTCCCTTCACAGCCATGCACAGTATTGGAGTCGTTAAGACTGTTTTCTTAAATAAACCTCATATGCCGCTGTTAACCTC
This sequence comes from Spirometra erinaceieuropaei, assembly GCA_902702965.1. Lineage (NCBI taxonomy): Eukaryota > Metazoa > Platyhelminthes > Cestoda > Diphyllobothriidea > Diphyllobothriidae > Spirometra > Spirometra erinaceieuropaei. Next base: position 29,559 of record CACRXP010000923.1, on the reverse strand, counting down.
GTCTTTCTCATACCTTCATATGGTTTTACTTTGTACGGTACCTATAGCCTACTCCCTGCATGGAGTGTTTGGCGTCCTCAAAGTTGGGCGGAGGGTTATGGATTCAAACTCGCACCAAGTGCTCAGCTGTTCCAACGGGTACTCAGCTCTCACCTCTGGTGCCACGGAGCTGTTCTGTACGCACGCCTCGGTTGGAATGGAAAGGGACCTTGTGAGGGCTAACCAGTGCATCTGTCTATCACCAGTGGTTTTGACAGGCTTAAACAGTCGACTGGTTCATAGGGGGAGGGAAGAAGGAGTGAGGCGGACACTGGGGAACCCATGCTCACGACACACCAGCGCATTCCGACGGGATAACTCGATCTCTCTCAAGACTAAGGGTCAGGCTTCAATGGCCGTCATGACACTCCTTCGTACGTGAGATCTGACTCGTCATCGCAGTAGCCTGGTGCACGTAGTGCGTACCAGGCCGCGTGTGTCGCACGCGTAGACGGGGCGTTTAGCTTTGCCGACCACTGCGCCCGAGTTCGCTCCCCCGGCCACCTTGGCTCTGTCATTCCATCGAACCATGGTGAATAGGGAAGGAGCGAGAGTGCTGTAGATGCTGTGCAAGTCTTCCCCACTATAAACTAATTTACTTGCAAGCCGCCGGTGTTGCACCCACTCAGTGCAGTTGCCGTTGTCTTTTGTGACGGTCGGATTGCCGTATGTACTCTGGTTCGATCAGCGGGCGGGTACGTCCAGGCCCATCTCACCTAGTTTTGCTTTTTCGCACTTACTTGTCCTGCGAAATCATCGTCCCTCTTCTGCTCCAACCACGTGCTATACGGGTGCGACTCACTTCACAGCCATGCACAGCATGGGGGTCATTGAAACTGGGTTTTTTTGCTTTTTGCACTTCTCCTACGTAGTCATCCCCCTCCTCCATCGGAACAAAATGGCTGTGAGGAGATAGAAGTTGAGTCCAAAACCGCCCTAGTCTCGGTCGGATCTTGGGCAACGGTATAGAGAAGGACCCCACCTAACTGTCAGTAGACTGTGGATCGTGTTGTATGGAGTTTTATCTTGGCGTACCTTTGCAGGCTGTTGCAGAAATTACGCTTCCAACAACGATTACTTCCCACGAATTCACACTTTAACTCAAAGTCCGTTATTTTGTGAGATTTGTTTTTTGTTTATTCAAGGAATTATTCAAAATCTGCCAAAATACCTATGAATTACGTGAGCCTGGCAGTCATCTGGTGGATTCTAGGTGAATTACTTAGGAAATCCTGCTTGGGCAGTCAACCCACTGTATCAGATTTGGTGGATTCCAGACGTTGCAGTAGGTTGGGCGGGTAAATGGACCCAAATGTGATTAAATTCGAGTCGTCCGGCTGGGCCTCGTAGCTCAAGTGGTTAGAGCGTTGGCTGTACTAAAGCCTTCTCCTTACTGCGTGAGTTCGAATCCCACCGAGGCGCCGAGTTTTTCACATTTGGGTCAATATGAATTATTCAAAATCTGCCAAAACATATATGAATTACGTGAGCCTAGTAGCCACCTGGTGGATTCTAGGTGAATTACTTGGGAAATCCTGCTTGGGCGGTCAACTTACTGTATCAGATTTGGTGGATTCCAGACGTTGCAGTAGGTTGGGCGGGTAACTTGACCCAAATGTGATTGGGTCAATAGGAATTATTCAAAATCTGCCAAAATACCTATAAAATTTTGTTTATTGTTAAATTACAACTCTCATTTCCGCTGTCAAACAATAGCGTTGTATAAGACTTTCGGCATAAATCCAGGCAATTTCTGTATTTTCTTTCATTTTGTCAGCTTACTGTCTAGCGTGCTGCCCCACCCATAAAACTCCCTTTACCATAAATCACGTATGGCATGATCCACAGTTTACTGAAAGTTAAGTGGGATCCTTCTCTATACCGTTGCCGGATCTTGTATCATAGCCGCACCTGCATTAGACAAGCACCGGCCGTCTGTTATACAGAACCGGTGGCAACAGGGGTTTAACACTAACGTCTAACCCTTACCCCTAACACTAATCTCTAACCCTAGCCCCCAACAGATGCGGCTACGAAATGAGATCTTACCCTAGTCTCCCTTTCTATGATCAACTTCACGCGCGAATTACCTTTATTCCCTTGAGGCAGTTGTGGTCTCTGTCGAGTTTGACTATTGAACTAGCATTCGGATGCGCTGTAAGCACTCACTGGACCCATCAGAGGGAGTGGGATGGTTCTTCCAATTTAAATGCGCCACTCTGATTCACATACTTTTCACGGACGATAATTCTACCCAAATTAAGCCGATGTTTTCACGTGAAAAAAGACTGCTCTGCCCGTCGTGTGGTTTTTAAAAGTGCAAAAATTCTGAGAGGCGACACATCAGCCAGCACTCTTTCAACGACTCACAAGGTCTCTTTTATGAACTTTATTAGGATCAATGCAAAATTTGACCTTGAGATAACAGTTATGTAAGTCATTGGCTTTCAACCGCCACCGAGCACACTCCTGTGGCTTTAGGATCTTTAAACAGTGCCCACAATCCCGTGCCCTCGAAAGTTGCTAACTTGTTCCTACATGCTATCACAAAAGCATTATTACGCCTCACCCATTTCACTCGAAAGGTGTTTTGCCGTTGATATACACCCGGCAATCTATGGCGCACTGCGCAGAATAGGGGACTTGCCCAATCAGAAGACGTTTACCACTAGTCGGGCTCTGCTCCTCAACCCCCCAAGTTCTCCACAAACAAAATAACGCCATGTTTGGAGAGCCTCGTAGCTGGGTGTAATCGCACTAGGCTGTGTAACTCGTGAAATGTCGGGAATTTTGTAAAAATTCCAAGGTAAACTGTTAACCGGTTCCTTGATTTTACTGCATTGCTTGACTCAGTTTGTCTCACGCGACGCAGGAACTTGACCAGGACATACTGTCAAAATGGCATTAACGACAAAGACAATGGAGACTGGAGTGGCCATTTCTGGCCTATTAGCCGTCGTCAGCCAGTCATACTCAACCCCGCGAAGGGTGGAACACCTGTGGCTCGATCCCCCGACCTGTTACCTAGACGTCAAACGCCTCAAACCACTGAGCCACGGGCTGGTTATGGTAGGGGGTGCTCACCGATCGTTTTTACGGAATTCACTCGTTCCGTTGTGCCTTACGGGCTCTCTTTCTCTCGAGTCCAACCAGCAGCCGTATAGCGTCGCATAATATAGGCAGAATGACATTACCGACAAAGACAAGGGAGACTGGAATGGATACTTCCGGCTTATTAACCGTCGTCAGCCAGCCACATCCAACCCCCAGGTGTGGAACACCCGAGGCTCAAACTTGTGACCTAGTAGTTAGAAGTCCACGCCTCTAACCACTGGGCCACGAGCCCGTTGCCCGTTATGAGTAAATTAATGCACCAACCCGAAGTAAATCCTCCAGAGGGAAGCTGCGTCATGCAGCGGCACAGGATCGGCGAAACACTAGGGCTTTGTACCTTCGACAGATCTACGATTCAGTGAACAATCACATGAAATGTTAGCCCAAATTCTGAAATGCGTTTTCGGTTAAGAGTACTCCAGTGGGGCTGTAATAGCGTCTGTCCTGTGGCATAATCCCGTGAGGTTTCGGACATGCCAGGACGCTGTTCAATGCACTTCTCGGCCACTTGCAAAAAATGCATTCTGCTACCTAAGTAGTATGCATCTTCTCTATCCATTTTCAACACCCTTATAAGTCCACATTCGCAAAAGTATTCTTTCATTTACTCAAATGGTAGCAAATCACGTCTTTTTCAAACTTTATACTGGAAGAAAGGGCATCTTTCGACTTTTAAAAGATTTCCTATTAAGAGATTTTTAAGACCGTGCATTGTTCATTCGAATAGCATCGTATCGGTCCGTTTACTAATGCTCCGCACGAAGTATGCGGAGGCGGTTAGATCAGACATGATGACAGCTGTACCACGTATACGTTATGCGCAAGTCCCTCATCATCTCCCTCAAGGGTTTGTGTGTTTAATGCATTTCTGTACCTGAAACATTTTCTGTGGATTTTCCAGAAAGCAGCCTATTTCGCTCCGGTTTTTAGCTCGGTCGACCAGGCGAGCTAACTTTTAGGAAAGCAAAGCGCGCCGATCTCCTTCTGACTTGCGTCTCACCATGATTACCAGCCTCTAGAACTTCCTTGTCCATTTCCTCCTACCATTTCTCGCATCAGACCTGGTTGCAGTGACCAATCATCTTGCTGGCCTTTGTGCTTCGTCCTTCAGGCTCGGCAGGAGAGGCGAGGAGGATGTGGTTGATGTAGAAAAGCCTGTTGTTTTATTCGCCACCATATTACCACAGCACGACTGCTTCCTCACATTTAGCTCAGCCAAAGCCGTCAGTAGCCGAACGCCGGGCGTACTTTTTCCCATTTAGTTCGTTTTCGGTGGCATATATCTCGTGCATATGCGAAACCATGAGGTCATTTGTGTATTGTTATTTTCCCATGGTAACACACAGCAAGACAACAATGTCCTGCTCACATGGATCCCTGCTGAATGATTTGGGGCGCGCGCAGACAAGGTCACTAAACTATGTCAGTCACCGCGCCCATTCCCCTCACCTCTCAAATGACCGACTCGGAGAGCGACTGGGGCCTGAGAATGGGAAGAGAGAGAGTTAGGTCGACGACTCAGCGCATTTCGCTCTGGTTTTAGCTTGGCAGACGAGACGAGCTAACTTTTAAGAAAGTAAAGCGCGCCGATCTCCTCCTGACTTGTGTCTCACCATGATTACCGGCCTCTAGAACTTCTTTGTCCATCTCCTGCTAAATCTCGCGTCAGACCTGGTAGCAGTGACCAATCATCTTGCTGGCCTTTGTGCTTCGTCCTTCAGGCTGAGCAGGTGAGGCGAGGAGGATGTGGTTGATGTAGAAAGGCCTGTTGTTTTATTCGCCACCATATTACAACAGCACGACTGCTTCCTCACATTTAGTTCAGCCCAAGCCGCGATAATGATGACTGGGCCGCCATGCCTACCACTTGTATACCCAACGGGAGCGTAAGCGCACCTACCGGCAGGGAACCAGGTTTCAGGGAGCTGCCAGCGCATGCCAGGCTTCGAGGGCCATGGTTTTCTGATACTGGCGTAGCACACGCTTGCAGACCTTTTGACCTAGAAGGGCGACAGGCGGTCCTGCATTTAGGCTGGGCCGTCACCCCTCAAGGTCGGGTAACCAAACAGTCACCGACTGAGAGGCAGTACCCATAAAGCACTCACACACAAACACTCTCCACATGCACTAGAGTGTCATAGATCGCTTGAGAAGGGATCGTAACGGCCTGAATCTCAGCCCACCAGTCCGCCACTCCATGAAACACACACACCGGCACCCCCTGCCTCAACCGACACAATTCGGGTTTCTTTCACCCGGTTGCTCTGCCGGCGAGAGTCGTGGCAAGACCACATAAAGCCGGATCCATCCCAGTCCGGACTTTAAGCTCCAAAAGCCGAGGCACACCCTTCCAGTCGGCAGCCTCAAGGTCGTGAGAGCTTATTGACTGCGTCACTTCGGTTCTCAGGAGAATAAGTCGTCCAGCCCCATCGGTCTCACGCTCTTCGTCGTCCTGTCGTAACCTAGTAAATAAGTAAAGTGGGCAGCATTTCAGTCGCCGACAGTTGGTCGTCTCAGTTTCCGTCATCATCTTTCATGGGTTAGGGTCACGTGCTGTAAGTAGACCGAAACACTTGTTCCTACAGCGGGTCACAGGAACCAGACTGGCTCATGACACGCCTTAACCGAGCCGTCCGGAGTACGCATGTCCTATAACAAATGCCTCACATGAAGGGGTATGGTGGCACGTCTAGGCGCGGGCTCCACGCCGCGCCAGATGACTGATTGGCTCAGACTGCAGACTCATGCAGAGAAGAGGGAGCGAGGTCGACACTGCAGGATCCTTTTTACCAGCATCTCAGCGCATTCCTCATTGTAAAAAGTCCGACGCGCTGGAAACTATCACGACATGATATGGCATTCTCTGCCATACATCAAGGGCGTTTCAGCAGCGACCGAGCGCATTGCTGCGGAGCTGGGTGTTGGAATTGCACACCGCCCCATGCGCAATAGGGTCATGGAAATCAAAGACCGGTTAGAGCCTGAAGAGCAATCTGAAGTAGTGTATCGCATTCCGTGTCAAAATTGTCCTTGTAACTATACAGGACAGACTGGGCGCATGTTCGGATCGCGCATACACGAACATAAGCTGGCTGTGCAACGAGGAGACGCATTATCACAAGTGGTCGCCCACACCTACGAAATGGGTCACGAGTTTAGCTTCGCAGCCACCAAAATGGTCGCCCACGCCGGAAACAAAACAGGCCGAGAATTGATTGAAACCTGGACCTCGGATGAGAGCTCGGTCAATCAATTTATCGATCTGGCGCCGGCATACAGAGCCCTGCTCAGTCACCTCCAATCTTGCGCCGTCGGTCGATGATTGGCCTACATGCCTTATAACTGTCGCTTGTTCTGTTGCTGCTACTACCTCTGACGATGGGCTCCCGTATGAGTCTGAAAGCTCAGAGCAACAAACCAAGTGTTCCGGTGCTCGACTCTTCTTCTTCACGATAAGTCTTGACTTGCGAGACTTCCAACTGAGGGTATAACTTTATCTCCTCGGCATGTGACCTCTTTAGCACTCCCGCTCAGATGGCATCCGAGACAACTCATTTTTCTGTTAAAACTTGGTCCATTATGCGCTTACCGGGATGTGTGTGGCACGCGTAGACGGGTTGTGCGGTAGGTGCTGCGCAAGTCAATGTCCCGCGCCTACCATGCTATGGGGCACACAGTGGACATCGCCATTTGCGACGGTCGGATCGACGAAGTCGAAATGCTCAGTGAGAAACGTCGTTAATGTCTGAGAAAACAGTACTTAACCTTAAGATGTTCTACAGAGTTTGGAAGGCCAGGAGCCACGTGGGGGGTTTCAAATGAGACACACGAGACCTCATTCGTTCGAAAACAAACTATCGAAGTCTGATAATACTATACCGCCCGAGAAAGAGCTTCTGTCACGATACGGAATCACTTTTCTGTCGTCCACCATTTTGTTCTTACACCTCTTAGGTGGTCAAGGAACAGAGTGTGCACGGCATCTGTTTTTTCATGGTCAGAGTTACCTATGACGGCATAATTTTGTCGATTTTCGAACACCCGGCAGATGACATTGAGCCCGTTTAGGTCGTTTGAGTGCGAAACCTTCTCTTAAGTCGCCGTCATGTGACGCTGGCTACGCAACTCATTCTTGACCCTTAAGAAGCTTGTTTCACGAGTTGACCCGAGTCACTAACCATACTGACTTCTCATGACTTCTGGTGTAAGTACGTGGCGGTTCTTGTTTTCTCAGTAGGTTGCCTGGAAGCGAAAAAAACAATTGCTGTCGTGGATGACCCTGTTTTGCGGCAGACGCTAGATCTTGTGATATAAAAACTGGACGAATGTACTACTAATGCCTCTGAATTGAGCTGCACACTCGTGATTGGGTTGTCGTACTTATCAATAGGTATCACAGTTTCCTTAATCTACCTTGGTACGGTTACGATCATACCTGATCTTTCCGGCTTCGATGGTGTCCCACGCGTGACGAACAATAGCAGAAAATCTGGACATTTCGTCAACAATGAAGACCGAATACCGAGAACTCAAGAACCACTTCCGTGTCCTGACAATCTCTCGAACCACGCTCTGAGCTGACACTGCCCCCCCCCTTCGACGCCTCCAATGGGGTAGCGGTGCCAGCTCGAGGGCAGAAACACTGAGCTCCTGAGGTGGACGACGAAGAACATGCCCAAACCACCTCAGTCGTCTTGCGATTTTGTCGCAACGAGTGCAAACTGTCTCATTTGAGACGAAGTCAGTGTACCTCACTCGAAGAATGGTCCCTAAGCAGTGGTGGTGAAATCCCTACAGTTTCCGCTCGTCCTTAACATGCACGCAATTCAGCGTTTACAACCACAGAGACGGACAGACCAGACGGATGCACGGTACCCGCGAATCTTAGCGGCCACAGGGGTGTATCGTTGCATCTATAGGCATTTTCTAAGCGACCATCGCGTCACTTGGGAAGGAACTGTAGTGGTTGCCACGGCAAACACCAAACAGGCCCGAGAATTCCTCAAAGTCTGGCACTCTAACACGACCAGCATCAACCACCATGTCGATCTGGACGCCCATTACGAAGGTCTGCTTGCCCGGCTCACTGACTTGCGCCCACGACCTAACAACAGCCTCTAACCCATACCGGGCCATGCATAATCGCACAATTTCGCCACCCCCCCTCCCAGACACAGCGAACCGCAACTTCAATCCCTAACACCTCTACGTTGGTTCACTGAGCTCTGCCCGCGTGCCGGATCGACGAACATTAAGTCCACTGTCCGTAGTCCCATTGAATCGTCATCCCCTCTACCCTCTAACACAGAGAGCCGCAACAGTTCCCCCCTTCCCTCCCCCGCCACAGGTCCTAGCCTAGTTATATGTCCACCCCCATTTCATACATTCTTTGCTTGCCTGTCAGTAGCTGCCCTGTCATGCCAACCAATTTGGTTTGATCATTTCACTTTCTCCACCCTTTATTTCGTCTGACGACGAGTTGGTGTCACCAACTCGAAAATTCACGAGCACAACTCGATTTTTTCCGACAAGCCCTCTATCTACACATTTACAATTGTCTGCTTTAGCAATTTGACAGCCTTCGATCCCGAGAGGTGCCTTCGCCTGGTCAGGGCTGCAGGCTGAAAACACCCTGGTAGTTCCAGCTTTTACGGATAAACCGACCGATTTAACCACCCGCCCACCCGTTATACCATAGACTGCAGATCACTGAAACTTGAAGCAGGTAAAGCGATATCATCAGCATAGTCGAGATCAGTCAGTCGGTGCCCGGGAGCAAACCCAACACCGTCATATCCGTGTAGGGTCCTCCCGAGAATCCAGTCGCTACCGTAGTTGGGCAGAATGGGCGACAGGATACAACCTTGTCAAACGCCAGACCAAATGCCGAACCGTTAGAAAGGATTGCTATGGACCAAAACTCGTGGAGCGTTGGAGCGGCAATAGGCTTTGATTACGGCGATAATTTTTGGCGGTACACCATCTACAGCAATTACGCGCCAGCAGTATCCGTCCCAGCTTCCCTACAAACTACCAGTCTGGCTTTTGTGTGTGAGAATATTGCCAACCACTAGCGTTAGTCACCTTCTTGATGAGCAAAGTACTCGATTGACGTGCACTTTCCCGGCTGTTTTCTAATTCTTGTCTGAATTCAATGATCTACTCTAAACTAGATGCACGCACTCATTCAATGGCAACCTACGTCCTCTTACAGGTTAACACTTGAAGGCAGAATGAATTGCGATTTTTAAAAGTCGTGGTGGTGGGGAATGCTTATGAGATTCGCACAAGTATTCTGCGCGCACACAAAGCATGCAATATTATCCAGCTCTATTACAGGGTATCACAAACGCTAGGAAGTGCTGGAGAGCAGAGATGGAAAGAGAGCCGGGGCGATAAAGGTGTTTCCAGAGTAACTAAATGCCGCGTGATTTGAAAAACCCTGCGAAGAGGCAGAAACGCTATCCGATTCAAAGCGTACATGACACGCTGTGCTCCTCGTCGCTTTCGCCCCTGGGAATGTGTGAATTGACCAATCAGAGGCGACACCTTGACGGTAATGGACAATCACAGGGCTGTTCCGCGTCCCTCAGCCTTGTTGCCGTCGGGCCGTTTGTGTGTATGACATTCTGACCTCTCTGATGGTCAAGCATTCCGTCCATTCAAATGCCAGCTTTCAAGAGAACTCCGGTATGAGAGAATTGGAGATTTTGCCTGTCCTTCCTACCGGATATGATTTCGGTGTTTAACGAGTTTGTCCGTCCACTATTTTCGTCATTGGCAGACTAATAGAGCGAGGGAAGACGCCACCAACATATCAGGCGGGCTAATTACTACTGCCCCTTGTAGCAAGTCATGCGCTCGGCTGACGCCTTCAGCCGAGCAAACGGCAGTTCGGCCGTCGTGAGCGGCGACGTTCGCCGCGTTCCCCGCACAGACTAGGCGCAGCATCGGTGACTTCCATGTGAATTCCCCTACGGTGGGGCAGACTTTCACAGCACATATCGTACCATATTTTCCCCCATCTACTGATGGCAAGGCCACCGGAGGTGAGCGTCAGCCAATGACTGACAAAATTAGACAGCCTGTCTAAGCGTGCCCCATACGATCTGGTCCCCACCTCAGGCCACAAGACGAACAACTCGGATCTCGCATCAGACAGAGTGACAGTCTTTGGAAGGATGGAGTTGCCCCGTTGGTTGGCAGCCTTCCATACCATGGTTTTTACCAGACCGTGGTATATTCAGATTTACCGATGAATGTGCTTATTTTCCGTGGGCCTTGATTGGCTAGTGTCGACCTCCTCTTCCCTTCCCCATGTACCGGTGGCTTGTCGGCAGTTGGGATTGAATGGAGTGACTGACGTGGGATGAAGGACACTCACGTGCATGTACGGCAGTAGTTATGAGCTTTTGTGGACTCTTCACAGCCTGGTAGGCGCGTGCCGTGAGCCAGTCCTGCTCCCCTCTTGAGTCAACAACGTGGCGACAACTACCGTCTACGATAGTTTGACCGTCGACTTATACAATGTCCAACGTGTGCTCCACAGCAGGGTGCGAGCAGGGACAGTGACTATTGTGGCATCGGACTGGCGCTGCATCTACCGCACCCCCTCCGCCCCCACCTGGACCCGGTGTCATGACCAAGTCAAGAAGGCCAGAAGTGAAAGAAACCGCAGTTGGCTGACACGGCGAAAACCCGCACCTAGGCGCACCACCACACCCCCTGGTCCACAACGAACACTGACCAGGATTTTCGACAATTAATAAAGGATCGGCATGGATCCCAATGGACGCGTCTTGAGCCTGCAGCTAGGCCTGCCATCGCACCTCGAATGTTGGCGTTTGTTATGAGTACAAATTCCAAATAGCGCTTGACAGACCTCTATGCAGTCCCTGTGCTTGCCAAGCACATCTACTGCGTAGTGTGTTTTAGGGGCACAACTGCCGTATACACAGACCTCGTGTTGCCCGGAAGTGTGCCTTCTCATTACCCCGTCTTTATTAGAGTGTTTTTTGCACTGGGATGAATACTCGCCGGTCGGATTGGGGTCTCGCAGCAAGTTCGTTGAACTTACAGTACGTGGGCTGACTCATGAAATGTCAACCGAAATTCCGAAATGCGTTTTCGTTTCGAAAAAGATTAATTAAGTAGGGTTGTAAAAATAATCATCATGCAGCGTCATTCTATAATAATCCGGTTACCTTAGAATGCCGGCTGTCGAAATAACTTCTTTTCGGCTTCATGCAAAAATTGCACTCTGTAAAGAAGGACTACTTAATTAGCAAGCATTGTTCGGATTGATTTTTAGTGCATTTAAAAATTTAATTGCTTTTCATAGAAAACATACATAAAAAATATTTATTCTTTTGCTGATTCAGTAGAAAATTACGTCCTCATTCAAATTTGTACTCGAACGATGTGTATAATTCGGTTTTCAGAAACTTTTCCAATTCCAGAATAATTTTGAACCCGATCTACCGTTACACTTGCATTCATGGTTTGCAAACTACAGGCCATGTATTTTCTGCGTACGGAAAACCATACATTTCTCTATGGTATTAAAAGGGGACCATATGGGGTTCATAAAACGTAACAGTGGATTTAAGCCATATTGCTAACTTTATAAGCCACATTCGTAAATGCAGAAAGATGACGTTTTATGAAGGGCCATTTCACTGTATTGAAAAATCCCACAATTAGAAACTTTTTTAAAACCGAATTATACCCTTCCTTCGAGTATAAAAGTGGAAGAAGGTGTAATTTCCTACCGAATAAGCGAAAGAATGAATACTTTTATACATTTTTCCCGTGAAATATGATTGAATTTTTAAGTGCATTGAAAATCAATCCGAAAAATGCATGCTACTTAAGTAGTCATTTTTACAGAGTGTGGTTTTTGCATGAAGCCGAAAAGAGGTTATTTCGATTGCCGGCATCATGTGGTAACCGAATTATTATAGAATGACGCTGCATGATGATTAGTTTTACAACCCTACTTGATTAATCATTTCGAAACGAAAACTCATTTCGGAATTTCGGTGGAAATTTCATGAGTTAACCCATCTACTGTACCTCAATAATGTGGACTACTTACAGTCAGTGGCTGATCTCATAAAACGTTAACCGGAATTCTGAAACGCATTTTCCATTTAGGAGGATTAATTAAGTGGTAGTGTAATATTGACTATCTGGAGACGTAATCTGGTGATATTTCAGGCGTGATTTACTACCAAATGGGTACAAGAAAGGATACTTTTGTTGAGCTTTTCTACAGAATATATATTTGCACTTACTAGGGTATATCAAATCGATCGAGAAAATACATACTACTCAAGCAGTCATTTACCGAGTGCGGTTTTCGTAAATAGCCGGAAAGAAGTGCATTTAAAAGCCAACGTTCTGACATATCATGGGGTTATGAAACAAGATAACAATTATTACAACCCCACTTGTGTAATCCTTCCTAATCGAAAACGCGTTTCAGAATTTCAATCAGCACTTCGTGAGATCGGTCACCGACTGTAGGTGGCCTGTCCTGCCCTTAAATTATCCTTTCTTGCCAACCGTCAGTTCATTGTCTTTCATTTGTAAATAGACACAAGAGCTCTCAAAAAAGAGTACCGTGGAAACCGGATTTACTGGCATGACCGCACTCATGGGTTGGCTGAATCAGACTACAGAGCTGGGGTCTTGTCTGGTCGTGCTTTATCATACCTCCGCCCCTCTCCCTAGTGTTTATTTCTCAGAAAAAAACTCCAAGGTTGTTAATTTTACGCTTTTTTGCTTCGTGCACTTCCTTCAGCCGAAGAATCCTGACGTCCATATAATCTACGCCCTCCTGGCATTCGAGGCCGACCCAAATGCCGAGGACTCTAATGGCCACACCGCACGTCATTGGTTGTGCCGACATGAAAGTGGAAAGTAGGTCCCCTGACATTTTGTCTCCCTCAATTTTTTTGCACTTTTTGATTTTACACAGTACCTCTCGCTTGGTGGCCGGTGAGGCGTTGCTCTAACATAGAAATGTCAGTGGACGATAGGAGTCAGTTGGTTCTATGTGCTA